>JASANA010001060.1:0-29393 GCA_030248095.1 Ptycholaimellus sp. GST1_10
CTTCATGATCACCTAAATATGTCCATTTGATAGCTGCGGGTAAATGTAAGAGTATATAGGTAGAAACGGGAATAATATGAGGCTTATAATATTATGTGAGGCTAGGCCGGACAAAGAGCGGGGGGACGAAGAGGAGGCTGGCCTTGGAAGAGTTCCAGCTTGGTCAGAAGGGTGGCTGGGGCCTTGTGATGGGGGACGGATTGGCGGATGTCGAAGTCGGAAGCATCCAGCCACGACGTGATGGCGCCGTTGAGGGGCTGGAGGAGGCTCCAGGTGTTGTTGAGGGCGCTGATGGCGGCCTGGAATGGGGCTGGGGCTTGGTGCTGTATGAGGGCGGTGGCCTGGTCGGCGGGGTTGTGGCGGTGTTGGCGTGGACGGCGACGCGGGCGATGCCCTGGACGTCGGTGTTGCCCGTCCTCGGTGCCGCCCAAGCGTCCAGGTCGATCAGCTTCAGCTCTCCGTTGCGCATGAGCAGGATATTCTTCGTTTGAACATCGCCGTGTTGGCCGCCGTCCAGCTCGACGGCGTGGAGGGCGGAGAGGAGGCAGGCCACGACGTACTTGGCTTCCGACTCGGTGATGAGGAGCTTCTTCTTGGAGTTGAGGTGGAGGAGGCTGCAGGCGGCCTCGTCCCGCGTCGTCCCGGCCTTGACATCGCCTCCGTCGACGTGGGCCAGCAAAGGGATGATGTTGGCGTGGTTGAAGCGGAGGAGGGCGTCTCGCTCCTGCAGCCCCGTCTGCCTCATGCGCCCCTAAACTATGCTCATTTGGTAAATTCTGAAAAATGAAAGTATAAAGACAAACAGCGATGCCGTGGTGGATCCGTTGTGCCATGAAGATTTTGCTGAGGCTGGGTGTCATTGCTGCTTTCGTTTTCTGAAATCAAATCCTGTATTCATTTGCATGCGAGAATTGGAGCAGGCAGTTTCAAATAGTGATTTATGTTCATTCCTTGCTTCCTTTATGTGCATTCCTTTTTGTGCATTTTTTGGTTTCTGATATACTCATAGAAAATGATGAAGATCCACCTGGGTTTTATCTAGAAGGCATTGAAAGGAATGTATGAAATATTTATTATTTATTGATTTAGTCAGTCCAATTAGCAGGCCTTGTGAAGTGCTATGTGAAGTGAAAATTGGTTACCTTGACCAGGCCGGACGAATCGTAGCGGACGATCCAGTCCCCGTCTTTGGCCAACATTTGGCTCGCCTGCTCGAGTTCCATTTCACCCTGCTGAAGTGCTACAAGTCAACATCCAAGAGAGCCGCAAAAACGGTCAACCAGCTGCGACTGAAGTGTGTGTGCTTGTTGGGAGGGCTGGGGGTCTGCTAGGCGGACCGACACACTGGCTAATAGGCTTGCTGTTTTTACCTGCAAACACGGAGAAGGGCTGTGGTGGAAAAGGGCTAAAGGGCAAAGAAAGGGGCTGCCAGTCTTCCCACTCACATTTTCAAGCGGTTTTTCAAAAATGGGGATGGCGAATTTTGTAAGCAGGCTTTGACTGCGCAACCAAAATGTGTATTGTGATTGGGTACCTTCACAGCGCATGCGCTGCATTTCATCTGCCCTTTCCGGGCAATCCAGCAGCCCAGCGTTTTTCGGTCCTTGACCTGCAAACGCAACATCCATTCTTTCCTTTAAGTTTGACCTTTTTGAAAGCGTTGGCATGCAAGCTATAAGTTTTTAAGAAGTGGCAAAAGTATGAGCCAGCTAAAAGGGAAGGGGTGGACCATAATTAGGCGGGTGCCGTTCTTGCGCGCCAGCTCCGTCAGCTCCGTCAGCTCCGGCGCAAGCTCCGTCCTAGCCAGCAGGACGAAGCTGGCCTCGCCTCTGCAGGCAAAGAAGGGCGATGAGTGAAGAAGGTAGTAGAGGAAGAGGTCAATAAAACAATGTCTGACCTTGTGATGGCCTTGGTGGTCTCTTTGATTCCCTTGGCAAGGAGGCCTTGGCCGAGGGCCTCCCTCACAGCCTTCACAAGGTCTCCGGCCTGCAGCATCCATCTACTTTTCCCTACCACCAATCTATTTGCTTAGAGATGGCTGAATGAAGGTCGCTAAAGCTATCTCTGCCAACCCAAAAGAAGAAGGGAGTAGAGGAAGAGGAAGATAGAAAAAGGTCTGACCTGGTGATGGCCTTGGACGATTCGTTAAAGACGCTGGCGAGTTTCCCCTGGCCAAGGGCCTCCCTGATGGCCTTCGCCAGGTCCTCGTCCTGCATCATCCATCTACTTTTCACCCCGTCAAAGCATCCCCGTCCTGCAATGATTGCTCAATTGATTGAAGGAGAACTGCCAGCCTGTATGATCGTCTCCTATTACATATTACATACTTGATCGTCCTATTGCTTATCTCAGGTTTTGCAAAAGTAGGGCGGACAAGCGTTAAGCTGGGGAAGGAATTGTGATGGAAGGCGATGGGTAGCAGAATCGCCCTCGTACTGCTGGTAGAGTCACTCTACACTGGCCCACCACACTGCACCGGCCTCACTGGATTTTTAGACAGAATGGAAGCCCCGAAAGGGTGTAGATGGCAAAACTTTGCGTGCGTTTTTGCGCGCCTGCCAACCGTCGCACAAATATTCTACATGCGTCAGCCAATTTGCCGTCACAGTAGGTGTAGGGCTGTGGTGTCTTCTGCTCGTCCATAGAGCAACCTGTGAGAAGGGGGAAGAGCGAACTTAGGCTGTGCCATCCTACTAAAGATGAAAGCTGGTGAAAGATTTATGGGTATCAGTCGGCTGATCCACTTTCAATTGATCGATTTCAAGAAACCTAAATATTGCACAGCATGGGATTGACTAGGCTGGAAATGAAGGGGTTTGAAACTAGTCCATGTAGAGGATGCGTGGGTTGCCTACTGGTTTCACCAGCAACCTTTCTGGGGGCATTGAAGGAAGGCAATGAAGGAATGAGAGAAAGCCTGGAGACAGAGGAAGACTGGTGAGCAAAAGAGCAGGCCTTTGCATCACCATTGAAGCTGAAACTTCGCGTTACTTGCTCTCAAACCAGCTGACTTTTTGGCGGAGGATAGGATAGCCTCTGCGTAGAACGGCTGGTGGTTTCTGTGTGTTTAGCGGGAAAGAGTTGATTGTGGCCAATCGAAAGAATGGGATCGAAAGACTGCTAATCTTCCCGCTAAGTTTTCCCGCCTTCCAGACCAAAGGCCTGCTAAAAAGAGTAGTAGCGGTTTTGCGCAAAGGCATGAAGAGAAATGCTGACAATCATTCTCATTTTCACCGCTTGAAAAAAGAGCAGTAAGTGGCCTGAATCAAGAGTGCAGATTTAAGGGACTGGGACAGGGACACATGGGAGTGGGAGAAAGAACCTGGCGCCTGAAGCGCATGTAGGGAACGAGGGGCTTCTCCGGAGGAGCAGATGCCGATGGTACCAGATATATTATTCTTACCTTTCAGTATATCCAACCAAGCAATATGTGATATGTGTCATTTGGACTCCAAAAATGTGGCTTCTAGAGCATAAAGAAAACTTTTCAATACCTATTTTTTCACCTACCTTGATGGCAGATAATGGAATCGATAAATTAAATTAGATTGAATTGAGAAATTAGATTTACAGGAATTTCATTTGAATTATCTTTTTATAAAAAAATTTCAGGTGTTTTGCATTGCTCGCTAGCAGATGGTTCATGTTCTACTAACCTGGAAACTTTGAAGGCACAACTATACAAACAAAAAGCCATAACATTGGGAAAAAATATCGAGAAAATAAGAATTTACCGTTATTTGGTAAATAAAGAATTTCAACAAAATATATGTTTTTGTTTAATTTAATTTAATATAGTTTACTTTATGTTTGTTTAGTGAGCATTTGGTCTCTAAGGGTGTAATTTCGCTTGTCACGGCCTGCTTCGTCTGTTTGGTGGTCTACTTATCATATCAGCAGAATTCTTTTAGCCATGTTTGTGCTATGTTTCTCCCAGAAGTTAGCAGAACAACTAAACATAGCGTGATTTCACCAGCTGTCCATTTTTCATTTTGCCTAGCATCATACACTGTCACCTTTGCTGCACAGCAATTGGAAGAGATCAAACGAACCGAAGTCAAATGAGTGCTAACATTTCATTTAGATGTTCCAATTGTGGTGCGAAGAGAGTACGTAGGAGGGGTGTTCGAGGTGCAATATGTTAGAGGGGTGGAAGACGTCAAAGGCGGCAATGAGGGCGATGCTGTCGAGCAAGAAGAGGTTGACGTTGCAGATTGACCGGGATGAAATTGCTGGAGTGCGAGAAGGATACCGCCACCAAGGACTTTCTTATCCTCCAACCAGGTGTGCTGTATAGGGTGAGAGGTGAGGAGGGGGCAGAGTAGTGGACCTGGCGCGACAACGATGACTTCATAATCAGACAACCCGTCTGCCGCGCTAAGCTTTTTGAGCGTTCACTCCAGCGGGAGCAGATGAATCATTCAATCTCAATTGCTGGAAGCTCGAGAAGGTTCACTTGGTTGAAGACCTTGGAAGACAAGTGCTGGCAGACGCAATTGAGAATAAAAACGGAAAGTAATGCAAGCATTCATTTCTTTACGAAATAAGCTATGCCCTGAGGCTTTTATGAGCCTGAATTAAAAATTCAGGCTTCCAAAATCGTGAAAGTGAAAAAGACCCCCACCCCCCGAGCAACAAACTTTCGTAGGTGCTGGGCGTAGTTGGATGTTTGTAATCAGAAAAGTTTAAAAGCTCGACTATATATTTCTCTGAAACATTGCACACATTCGCCAGAATAAAACGAATTCATCGCGAAACTGAAAATTAATTTAAAATTCTGACTGCCGTCCAAGTCCAAGCATTGGATTTCAGCACTCTGTCATTTGTGCGATCTGAAGCAATCCTCAATCCGTCAACCACGTCAGCACTCAGTATCAGCATCGATTTCTACCAAATCGTCAGAGTTGGTCATCTATGACCAGGCCTACTCAATCTGACCTACAAACTGGGGCACCTGGGTGATCTTACGATAGAAAATCCCCTTGCAATTGAGACCTTCCCCTTGCGAACTGCTGTCCGTTTTCAGCCAAAAACTTTTCTGATTTCAAATTCGGCTTACGATAGACTCAAATTTTCTAGTTTTTTCCGATTTCAATCCCCTTATGATAGGATGGGCCTGGATTGCAAGGGAATGCTGAAAAAATCACTTATATCGTAAGAGAACTGTCCGTTTTGGTGAA
Organism: Ptycholaimellus sp. GST1_10; assembly: GCA_030248095.1. NCBI lineage: Eukaryota > Metazoa > Nematoda > Chromadorea > Chromadorida > Chromadoridae > Ptycholaimellus > Ptycholaimellus sp. GST1_10. The sequence goes on from JASANA010001060.1 coordinate 5,181, forward strand.
AACAGAAGGTGTATTGCAAGGGAATTGGACTTTTTGTAGCAGTTGAAAAGAGATGCCCCTAACCGTCGTTTTTCAAACTTTGAAGTAGTTTCTAAGCTTGCTACTGTGTTACAGATTACTTTTTGTGCTTTGCAATATTGACAAAAATTATGTAATCTTTTGTGCTCTTTAAAATGAGCCCAAAAATATTTGCGTACAATAAATATTAGACAAATGAGAACAAGTTTTGTGATATGACCTAAATTTTTCAGCCAAGCGGCTGCGAAATTCCCTTACGATCGACTTTTGTGAAGGGCTGCAGCAGTGAATTTTGAAGGCAATATTCTCTAACTTGCAAGCGAATGAGAATGTTAGCTGTCTAAATCAGGAAGAATGCTACTAGAAATACAATCTCCTAGAACCAATGCCAAATTGCGGAAAATAAAGGCCGAGCTCAACTGGCTCAACTGACTGACTGATAATGAAGCTTCTAAGATCACAAAATATTCTCGGCTGTTGCCATGAAATGCATGGCCTCAACTCAATGAAACAAAAATTGTGAGCAGAAGGGCAAAAGAGGTTCGGACAATTGCTTTCTGTCATCGTTTCCATTGCATTTGCAGTATCAATAAAAATAATGAGCAAATTTTAAAATTTAAAATTTTTGCGCGGCCGAAGGCCGCCTGCCGCGGAGGGCAGGGCAGTCAGAGCTCCGGAGGCCGGAGGGCATGGGTGCGGAGGCCCTGGAGCGTAGCCTAGCATGCGAAGCATGCTAGGCGAAGCGTAGGGGCCGTAGCACCCGTGCCCGGAGGCCGGAGGAGCTCTGGCGCCCTGCCCGAAGCGGCGGGCGGCCAAGGCCAGCTTAAGCAGTTACCCCATTTTTGCGTCCGTCTGTCCGCATATATATATATATATATATATATGTGTGTCCCAGGCCCGTACTCTGCGGTTTTTCAACGAAATTGGCTGATTTTTTGCATGAAGGTCCGCCTAGGTGGTGCCTCGGGACCATTTTTGGTGCTTGGTGTAATTTTTTGAATTTCGCCCAAAACTCAATTTTTTGATGTTTCAAAGCACGAAAATTCATAAATCACTGGTTTTTCAACGAAATTGGCTGCTGTTTTGCATGAAAGTCCGCCTGGGTGGTATCTCCACGCCATTATTTGGGCTTGACGTAATTTTTCGATTTTTGCCCAAAACTCAATTTTTTGATGTTTCAAAGTACGAAAATTCATAAATGACTGGTCATAAATCACAAGTAAAATTTGGAAGAAATGAATTTGCAATTGGTAATACTCGTTCGTGTAGCTTAAGTGTTTGGCTTGGAAATGAGGCCGCGCATCTTGGCGCCAGCCGAGAACACCTTGTTGTGCATACTGAGTTTGCAAAATTTTGGTAATAAGGGCTCAAAACTTTCGGAAGAAATTAGTATTCCAGTCTCATAAGGCTACGCCCGTAGAAAATAAAAATGCAATTAGACTTGCAGATTAGGCTAAGATATGCGCAAGGCCGGATACAGGATAAACCAGGCGATTGCAAGAGAAAGCATTCAATCGTAAGGGGAAGTGAAAACGGAAACTACTATTTTGCAGTGATTGCCAAAGCAGAAAAATAGCTTGTCTTCTGATCGAAATTCTCCTCTTGCAATAGCTTTGATTTCGATTGCAAGAGGAGATTTGAAAACGGATTCCTCAAAATCGATCGGAAGTTCCTATCTGACTGAGCCAGATTGCAAGATCACCCTGGATCTCGGCGCAATTCAAAACACGCCTCTTCATCGTGACAAATCTGAATTGGCACTTTGTTTCTGTTAAGACGGATTTGGCCGCTACTCGTCGCAGATTGGAAAATGGACGCTTTCCCCAGCCTACGCCATCGGTGCATAGGGTGCTGCAACAGGGCAGTTGTTTGAAAGTTGACAGCTTTTCTGCTGAGAAGAAGATTCACGTGCAAATGGTGTAATGCAAAGTGAATCGGTTGAGATGGTTTAGGTCGTCTTTCATCAACCGCCAGACTTCAGTCTTAAAACGCCTCCCCACCACCTATGAGCAATTTTTGTGCAAGAGCGCGAGTTCCTCCTGGCGCTGCTGCAGCGGTGTCCAGGCCTGGCCACCTACTCGACGTCCAATCACTGCTGGAGCAGCGAGGTGAGAGGAAGATCAATGTAGTCTAGAGAACAGCACAATTCTACAACGGGTCTTTTCAAGGAAGCCTCAGCCTAAACTGAAATCTAAGCCCAAGTCTTCTTTGGAAGATCTCTACTGCTTTTTTATAGAATTGTCCCTTTTCTCTAGATTCTACTGATCCAGAGGATAGTTCTAATATTAACAATCCCATGGGACAGGACAGGGGATGCTATCTCATAACATAGCTGTCCCCTGTCCTGTCCCATGGGACTATTAATATTAGAACTGCTCTCAGGTGGAGGAGGTCCTGCTGGCCTGTCTGGCGGCCCGCCGCAGCTTCTGCTGGGAGGCTTCCTTCCTCCACGTCGTCGACTTCTTGGGGGCGGAGGCGGTGGCGGAATGGCTGGCCAACCTCCTCCGTCGCCGGCCGAGCCTGCGTCTGGAGCAGCGTTTCTGGAGAAGCGGGAAAGTCGCATCGCCAGCCTCCTATTCACAGCTGCCAGTGCCCAGGGCTTCTCCTTCTGCCTCACCTACACTGCTGGAGAGATTCCACCTCCTCAACTAACCTGGGACTTTTAGAGGTTCACGGCATGGAGCCTCAAGTTCTGCATAGACTGCAATTTTAACTGCAACTTTGAAATTTGCAGTGATTCCCGAATTTTTGTTGCTATTTGCCGATTGTTGCTTTTGCCGACTTGGAAGGGCCATCGAAAGTGACGCGTGATGTGCCACCATACCTTGTTTGATTCAGCTTTTATAGTTTTTGAGAAAACACACTAATATCGAGCTCACTTAATCCTGGCTTTGCGTAAACAGCAATTGATAAACGACGTTTTTTTTAAACATTTTGGAACTTTTGAATAATTGCATCAATGAGGATATTCGGAGTTTCGTTAGTTTAAAAAACTTTAATTTAAGTATTTTCGATGGGGTAAACTTTACATTAACATAAACAACATATACATAAAGGAAAGCGTTCGGAGCCCAGAAGTATGTTTATTCATTGCTCTTCTCACAAATTATGTCCAGCACATCACCTTATTATTGAAATTATTTATAACTTCCATAAGAATACCATAATCTGCTTACAAATACCGGGGGGGGGTAGGAAGTCTTCGTAGTAAAGTGTTCCATTATTTACTGGTCAACCGTTGTGTCAAAATTGATGAAAATTGGTCAGAAGTTGGCTCTAACACTCTAGTTTATTGTGCTAAATTCGCGTTACAAAATAATAATCTGTGCTCAAATGGCAGACGATTCAGTGAAAGTACCCAAAAGTCAGGTTTGCAATTTAAAGTTTTTTTCAAAAAAATGTATTAGTTTCTTGCATTTGGCTTTTCCACTGCAGAAAATACACGCAAATTGGTCAGCATCTAGCCACTACAATAATTAAAGTTGTACTAAATTAGTTTTGCAAAAACTCAATCATTTCACTTAGTCTTTCTTCTTTTCTTTGTGACATTGGATTTTGTGATGCAGCTGGAAAACTCCAGGCAAGCTGGCTCAGCAAAGCTCATTAGCCTCCATTTTAAGCCACTAAACGTCAAGTCCACATGTTATGCGACTTCATTTCAATTTTAAATTGTAAGTTTGTCAACTGGTAGCAAAAATTTAGGAAATTTGAATGTTATCTTGGTTCGCTAGAAGAAAATCAGGTTTATATGAAAACACCGCAAATTACAAACCTGTATTTTGGGTACTTTCACTGAATCGTCTGCCATTTGAGCACAGATTATTATTTTGTAACGCGAATTTAGCACAATAAACTAGAGTGTTAGAGCCAACTTCTGACCAATTTTCATCAATTTTGACCCAACCGTTGACCAGTAAATAATGGAACACTTTACTACGAAGACTTCCTACCCCCCCCCCCCGGTATTTAGTTCATGCTGTCCTTCTTTGCCTTGTTTAACCTTCACCAGAAAATCACAAATCCAAAGTGGAACACTACAACTAGCTGAAATCTTTGCGTAAAAATGCTTTCGAATCGGCTTTCGCAAGCTCGCAAAAGTTCTCGCGCTGTCCTTTCAGCTCCTCAAACAGAGCTGATCTGAACACCGGCGGACGTGATTGAGGATGGAAGAGGACTGGTCGATCTTCGGCATTTTTGGGGCCGGACGCAGCCTCCTTCCTCATCGGCCAGCTTCTCAGCAGCCTCCTCTACTTCCGGCTCTACCCTTCGCCCACTTCAGCTCCTGTCAATGACACTGCACTTTCCACATTGCACAAATGCTCTAAAATGGCCCACATGAAAGAGGTCTTAAAAAGCCAACGAACGATAATGCTCTCCTGAGCGCTGCTGAGGTCGACGCGTTACCAACTGCACCTCACCAGAGAGGTAGAGACGAATCCTTAAACTGTTCAATATCCGGTAAATCAGCTGTTTGCAATGAAACTGCGCCGTTTTGATTGCGCAGTTCCCAGCAGTCTTATGAAGCGTAGAAACATTTTCTACTGGCGATTGCGTGAAGCTACAAAAATTTCTCGCCACATTTTCCGTTATTCTTGACTCTAAAACTTCTAGCTTTTCATCTATTTACTAGACAAATTTAAGTTCGCATAACAGCGGGAGAACAAAAATTTCATAATTTGTTGGCATTCCACTGCATACACACTGCCTATGGTCCAAGACTTGACGCAACTTTTTCAGACGCATTAGTGGAAAACGAGGTGCTTTTAAATGAGATACACGGGGCGAAAGCCACAGTTCACGGAGCAAGCCAGCACCTACTCCCTCCGCTCCTTCCCAGCGAAGCCAAACAGACTCGTTCGCATTTCTTCTCCTTGACAATGACTATTGCAATTTATGCCCCAGATTTCGCAGGGCGTAGATGACGTGAACTCCTCTTCCAAACAGAAGAAGATGGATAAGCTGCGACCCCAACTACACCGTCACTGCAAGCCCTGCCAATTCGTCAGCTCCTTTCATCTATCCTTGCTTCAAATTAACTGGTTTCACCTCGCAGGAGTTGGAAGAGCAGACACCCAGCCCCAACCCTCGCCGAGGCCGCAAACGACTCCGCTCCAGCTCGCCTCTGCTTTCCTCGCCACCTTCTACTCCACCCAGCGTTGGCACCTTGCTCATAGCCTTACCTTTTTTCAAATTGAGCCTTAGGATGAGATTGCAGGGCAAAGGAGGGCACCAGAAGCTGGCAAGAGTGCTCAGAGGCCGAGATGAAAACGCTTCCCAGGTGACTCGTCCCCTCCACATATAAACCTATGCGCCAATTTCTCGAATTATCAGGTCGCCAGTTATCGCTCCAACAAGTCGCCTCGCCAATTTTCCACAAGAAGCCAGAGTGCGGAGGTTTTTGCTGTTTTCCAATCATTTCCCCAAAACGCCCCAGACAAGCTCACTTTATTTCAGGCGCCTCGCAAGCATGCCGAAGTCGGAGGGGACAAAAACATGGCCAAATTTGTGGGGCCCAGCTTTCTGCTCCGCCTAGCCTGTCTGGCCGACAGCAAAGACGGCCAGCTACGGCTCTATCTGGCTCTGCTAGATTATCCCTCAGCACAGACTCGGCCACGACTCCTCTGCCTTCCCATTTGCCCTCATGAAGAGGTTAGGACAGCACAAATGACAACCAGCGCTTCCCAATCTAGCCATCTCCTCCTGCAGGCTCCCAAGGATCGGCCGAACGCCTTATTCGACGAGGCCATGGCTACCGGGCTGGAGGAGGTCTCTGCCCTGCTCCCTCGCTCTGTTGCCGAGCTCGTCATCAATTTCTCCTTCCCCGTCCTCAGTTTCCCCGCCCCCTACTCCCGGTCTTGTGAGGGAGGAATAGGAGCAACTAAGCTTGCAGCCTGGAAAAGCGTCAGTGCCCTGTACCGCCAGCTGTGTGGACTCAGCGACGCCTTGAGCAGTGCACCAGAGCAGTCCTCAGTCCATCAGGCCCTGCCCGGCATCAGCCTCGCCCTGGTTCGCCTTCTGCGCTGCCACGACAACCCCCGGCTCTGCTGGTTCCCCCGGTCTCTCTCGCTCACTCTCCCCCATCCCACCTGCAGCCCATTGTTTCCCTTTCAGCAGGAACATCACCTTTCTGCAGTCCGCCTTCCCTCAGCTGGCCACCGGCTCAGGCCCCACGTCCCAGGTGATGCTTCAACGCCAATCTATGCGCTAATCTCCCCCAGATACCAGGTTGCCAGCCATCCCTCCGACAAGTCTCCTGGCAAACCTTCCACCAAACCTCAGACCGCCAAGGTGCTGTTCACCTTCTTTGTCAGCCTCAAACATCCAATTGTGTCCAGCTTCAGGAAAAGGGTCGCAAAAGGGATGAAGAGATGGGGAAAGTTGCGGGGCCCAGTTTCCTGCTCCGCCTCGGCTGTCTGCCCGGCAGTGGAGAGGAGCAGCGCCGACTCTGTCTGGCCCTGCAAGAGATCGGCGACGAAACAAGTCAGCCCCGTCTCCGCAACCTCCCCTTCGGCCCCCCGCCGCAGGAGCAGGTGCTCAGACTGCTTTGTCGTGCTGTCACCTACCAGCTTCTTTTGCAGTCCTTGGATCGGCTGAAGGCCTACTTCGACCTGGCACTGGCCACGGGCCTGGAGGAGGCCGCCGCTCTGCTGCCAACTTCCGTGGCCCAAATCACCGTCCACTACTGCATCTTGGACATACGTACACCCGCCCCTTAGTCCACCTTCTATGGTCTGGAAGCTGAAAAAGGTTGAAGCGGGGAAGGTGCGAAAGGCCCAGGTCCGCTACCTGTGGCGGCTGAAGAAGCCCCTTCCCAGCGATCTCCTGCCCCCAACAGTCCTCCGCCACCTGCCCTGCACCATCGCTGCCTTCGCCCGCCTCACACAAAGCTGCTCCTGCTCCAACTTCGACTGGCACCTGGGCAACAGGTGCCAAACTTTCTGTCCACATGCCACCCACCGGCATTCACAGCCTCCTTTCAGGGAGGACCTGGCCTTCCTGGGGTCCGTCTGCCCTCCCGCCCCAGTCTCCAGCCCTCCTCCGCCCAAGGCAACCCTACACTTCCCAGCTTTCCCACTCCAGCAGAATCGGCCTTTTCAGAAAGCCAGACTGGCTCAGCCACCACCGGAGCAGGAGAAGACGCCCACAGAGCAGCCAAAGACCCCTGCCCAGCCTGTCCAGCTACAACAGAGTGCAGCTCCAGCGGCCCATCAACTGGCCTTGGCCAGAGCTCACAAGTAGCCCCTTTTCTCACCTTTATGCCTCAATCAGTTTTGTGGTGTCTGCCAGCAAGAAGGGATCTTCTTTAGGGAATCGGCGCTCAACGCCCTGCCGACCTGTCCGTCGATGTACCTGGGCTGTGTTGAGGGAGTGGAGGGCGGCCGTTTCGCCTTCGGCCTCTCCATCGGCCCCCAGCACCCTCTCAACATGGCCGAAACCGTTCACCAAATTTTCACACTCTTTTCCCAAACTCTTCCCTTCTCCCACTCCAAGGCTGCCAATCCTCCGGGCGCCGAGGGCAAGTCCATCATCAGCAGCCGTCGCTACATCGCCGCTGCTCTCCTTCAGGTCATCTACACTATTCGCATTTGTTTTTCTTTCATTAACCGATTAACCATCAAAATCTGGGAAAGCAGAATCACGTCAAGGTGTTTGAAATCTTTGGTAGTCATTAAAGTGGGGCAATGCAAATGTTTCTGTGCTCCAAAAGCTTCTACAATGCAAATTCCTCAGTTCCTCAGCCCCATCCATTCCCCAACTTTTGCTTGAGGTGCTGGAGTACCTGCACTCTCTGGGCCTGAAGCGAGCGCAGGTAAACATCTGCACCACCGACGCTCCCTTCGTCAGGTCTCCGCCCCTTCTGTCCCCCCCCCCCCCTTCTCCCCTTCTCCAACCTGGGCCTGGGCACTGTAGGCCTACGCCGGCTACGTGCTGGGCAGCAAGGCGACCAAGATGTGGCCGCTCCTGGAGCGTCTGAAAGGGCTGTCGGGACGTTTCGGCATGGAGCTGATGCCGAGAGTGGGGGAGGGGGAGGAGGACAGCCAAGGCCTCGCCGACGCTCTGGCTCTGGCCCAGCGGGCTGTGCGTCAGGGCTCTCTTCGTCTGCTCAGGTTTGTTTGAATTTTGGCCGACCATTGTGTCACTGTGTTTGGAGGTTTAACCTAGGCCAAAAAATCCTTTTGAAAAAGAAGTGGGTTTGCGACAATTCCCTGGCAACGTTTAAGGCATTGGTCAGTTTGGGACATATTTGGTTGCAGGGACCTGGCAGTGGTGAAGGTGGAGAAAGTGGAGGTGAAGCAGGAGCCGCTGTAGGCTGTTGACTGGGGCAAGTCGAAGTAAGTTTCTGTGATAGGGCTCATGTGTCTGGTGTTTGTCGCAGTCTTTTGCGTATTTGTTGTTTTTTGCGGCTTTTGTCATTTTCGAGTATTATTTTGGTTGCAAAGAAGAATTCAAGGCTAAATAGTTGGTAGATTAGCATTGCCACAAAAAAGTTAAGCAAAAAGGTGAAATGAAAGGTAACAGGCTACTGTGCTAATAAAAACACTGACATTTTTTTGATTTCTAAGGTAAATTATGTATTTAGAATTATTGGCATTTATTTCAGGTCAATGGATGGATAATGGAATAAAACTGCGGAAAAACGTTTCGATGTACAACAGCAAAAGTGGGGGGGGGGGGGGGTAATACAAGTTTTCAGGCCTGACATGCTTTGAGCCTCAAATATTCGCAACCTGTATTCATGAAATTACCTAAAACTAAGATATCAAATCATGAGCAAGCATCATTGTTCTACGTTCTATCATGTTGGGGTTTGTGTTACATTTTCGTTAAGATTTTTAGAGCCCTTTTTACAGCTGACATAATTTTGCCCTCTGAAATGATGTCGAGTTTATCAGCAAGCAAGTCGCCTTGAATATCTGATATGGGTTTGAAGAAGGAACAGACAGGATTGTGAGTGGGAAGCCTTAGTGGTAGAACATTATCTTCCTGTTTTGCTTAACTTTCACCATACAAACCCAAAAGCTTTGAAAACCAAGGGCAGCTTTTCCTGTTCCGTAAAGACACTTGTTTCAAGTGTGTTTATGCAGAACAAAGCATATTTTTAATCAACATTCGCTTTAATTAGCACCTAATCTATCCAGCATTCAGATTCGGTTTTCAGGGGGAAGACCCGAACATTGCACTTATCCGAACAAATTGACCATATAAAAGCAAGATCGAAAGAATGAGAAGGAATGCAATGTCAAACAAAATCCATCAACGCAATAGCAAAGCAATACAAGGATAGGCAGAGGTCAAGTGTGTGTGAACCTCTCTTCTTTGGCAAGATTATTGACACATCACAGTTAGTCTAGACAGTGTAAAAAAGTTAAAATATCGATAAATTTCCTACCGGGATACAACAACGCTCAAGGATGGATTGCTTTTGACGTCTCCTTGCCGTCAAAGCATGGAAAATTTTTCAAAATAAAATATAAAAATAAAAAGGAATGCTGGAAATATTCGTCTAGACAGTGGCAAGCGTGGGACGCGCCTGGTGCAAACAGGGCTGTTCAGAGCACTCCTCCCTCAGCACACCCAGTATGCACCCACTGTCCACCACCTGAAACCAAGCCTTTGGATGCAAGTCTTAGAGTAATGGTTCTTGTTCTATTCATTCTAGTCCTTGTTCTGCCCCTCTTCCCATGCTGACCTCATCTTTCTCCTGTTCAGTCTCACCTCGTCTTTGGATGGTGATAAAAGAAAGAATAAAGAAATAATGTTGTTATTATTCGTAATTTCCTTCTCGCTGCTTAAACCATCCCTCATCCCTCAAACCTACCCCAGCCTCCCAAGATGGACATTTTGCTCACCTGCTGGAGCAGAGTCTGGGCCGCCTGGAGGATCTTGTGCATCAGCTCCAGATGCCCTTTCAGCAGACGCAGGTTCCAGGCAAAGTTCTCGCCGGCTCTGGTGGCCTTGGCGCCCCGAAGGCCTGCCTCCACGCAGGCGCTCCCGATCTCCTCCGTCCCGCACTCAGAGATCCGACGCACCCACTCTTCCAGCTGTCCAAATTGGCCCTCTCAGTCACTCTCACCTAAGTAAGGATTCTAATATCAGTAATCCCATGGGATGGGACATAGGAGAGTTATGTCCTCTCCCATGGGATTATTGATATTAGAATTGCCCTCTGATCTTTGAAGGATGTCCACTTACGCTGGCAGAGAGCTCGGGGAGCTTGGAGCGAACGGCCACGTTCTTGTCCAGAAGGTTCGCGAGGGCCGCGAAGGAACGACGGATCTGCTCCGGTGCAGCCTCGCTGACCTCCACGTGGGGGTTCTGGGAGAGGAGGCAGTCTTGCAGAGCCAGTGAAAGAATGGAAACTGCAACCCCCTGCTCATCCAGCCAGATCTCCATGGAGGGCGGCGTTGGGGCTTCCGCGGGTAGAGCCTCAGCCCCGACAGCAGCCAGCTCTAGCTCTGCAGGCGTAGCTGCTGCCTGAAGCCTGGTCTGGAGGATGCGGAGGCCCTGTCGGATGCTTCCTGACAGAAGTATGGAATTGAGGGGTAGGAGGAGAAGAGGAGGAGGTAAGTAATAACCAGTGGGTGCAAGACCACAGTGCTCTTCCCACTCCGTAAGTGCGGCCTCGGCAGCGCTTTTGAGGCTCAGGGACTCCGTCATGGGCACAGCCGCAGTCTGAGAGGATCAGAAGGCTGATGGACTGAGTGGTGGTGGGTGGGAGGAACCTTGAAGAGCTCGTCGAGGGACTTGACGCCGACGATCTTGAGCCCGGTCTGGAGCTTGGTGGCGCGGCGTTTGACGGACATGCCGCGCTTCTTGGGCTTCCCGCCACCGCGCTTGTTGGTCACGGCCACGTGGACCAGCAGCACGGAGTTGGCTAATTCTTCGCCTTCGTTGTCACGGAGTGTGATGTGTCGATAGCCTAAGATCCCACTCTTCCATTCATTCCCATCCTCTGCCCTATTTGAAGGCTCTACCGCTTTGCAGGCAGTCGAAAGGGATGGCGTACTGGCCGATGAAGTCGTCTTCGATGTAATCGTCGTCCAGCACGAGGAACCTCAAGCAGAGAATGGCTGGAGGCTGGCTCGGGCGAGGTAGGAAATATTCATTCTATACTTCTATGGCAGGTGCACTCAAATCGAATGAAGATTTCTTGGCCAAGGCATGGGTTGGCAAAGAAGTCTTCATTCGATTTGAATATACCTGCCATAAAAGTATAGAATGAATATTACCTTCATCTTCCAGTACAAAGAAAATGTTTTGTATGAGCATACCTGAGAATAGCCACCTCCGGTATGGCCACCTGGAACTGGAACGATTCGTCCCAAGTTGGATTGAAGCTGTCGTTCTTGACAGTCCTCGTCCGCTCCTCCGCGCAGTCCGGCGGCACCCCGAAGATCTCCACCACCACATAGGGATCGGCGGAGTCTCCTTTGGCTGTGGATCCTCTGGGACGCACCAGTTGCCAGCCAGAGATCACCTTCAATCTGCCTAAATTGCAGCCAATCCCTTCTCAGGATAGAAGAGGACCTTGAGGTGAAGGATCTGGGGGCTGACGGAGCAGGGGAGTTTGTCGCGGGGCGAGAAGTGGGAGAGGGGGTCGCGCATGAGTGAGGGCTTGAGGACGTAGCCGGCGGCGCCGTTGGCGCTGAACTTCCCGTCCTCCAGGTCCATCATGAGCCCCGGCGTCTGGAAGTTCAGGCCCACCGCCTGCATCCCGAAGTTCCAGAACTCCTGCAATTGCAAAAACTTGCTTTCTTAGAGCGTCATAGCAAATTAGCCAAACTTTCTTTCTCAGCATCTCCCAGTCAATGATATTGGAAAAACATGATGACATGCATCATGACGATCGCTTGTTTAAAATGCAATCTCATAATCGTCCTAAGCATTCTCTGTCGACACTAATTTTCACTCAGTTAGTGCAGCAGCACTTGTTGGTTGGGGCATTGCAGACCCTCGCTTTTTCACCAGCTGCGACCAGCAAAACAAATGCGACTGAGAAGAGAACTACAGCCATCCTGAGACAGAAGAAAAGGAGACCTGCGGATTGAGGTTGGAAGAATCGACGCGGACGGCGTTGGGGTAAACGCGGCAGAGGCCTGCCGAGGCCATGGCCGCTGTCTCTTCGGGATAGGCCTGCCCAAGGCGAAGACAGAGACTTTCGCCGAGGTTCTGCACTTCCGAGTAGCCCGTTTCTGCAATTAAACCCTCTCATCCCCTCACAGCCTCTCAAGAGTGGGCAGAGCCAACTTTTGCCCCTGTCCATGAGATCCTTGACGTAGCTGGAGACGAGGAAGGGCGGCACCAGATCGCTCAGCTCTCGCGCCAGCATGCAGCGCCTTGATTCATTGAGGAATTGGGAGCGAGGAAGGTGAGAGCTGATTTTTTGAAATATTAAAAAATGAAATCGAAATTAAAAGATCAAATTTGACTTTGAAATTAAAATTAATAAATATTAATCGATGCCTGGGAGTTGATTTCCGGGTGGCTCTGGAGGTGATCTTGTTGGTCTCGGCTGCCTCGTCCTCCTCACTCACTTCGCCCTCCATGGCGTCCGGCTCCAAGCTTCGCGGCAGCTTTTTCGACTGCAGCCAAGATTTCCAGCCAATATAGTTGAAAGGCGTCGAGAAAACAAAATAAAATTTCAGCCTATATTTGAAAGGCGAGAAAACAAAATGGCAAACCAGGATGAGTATGCGCTGTTTGAGGGCTTCGGGGCCCGGCCAATCGCCTGGCTCCTGGCCGCCGTTGCTTTCACTGGAAGAGATGAGAAATGAACGGTGCAATTGAGCAGGAGTATTGAACTTGATGGGCGAGGCAGAAGAGGTGGAGGGTGGATCTGAGGGAGCAGAGGCGGGGTCGGGTATGTGAAGCAGGTCGCCTAGAGAGTGTCGCAGCTGACGCACCAGCTCCCGCTGCCCAGCCAGACTCAGGTGCTGCTCCAACTTGATGATCAGCGGATAGCTGCAAAATAGGCCAACCTCTGCCAGCCAGGGTCTTCTAGGACAAAAGTCCCACTGACTAAAGTCCCACCGGACAAGTCGGTCACTTTAGTCAGTGGCATTTTTCTCGAGCAACCCAGAGACCTCTATCTGGAATAGGCGATGGGTAGAGACCTAGTGGTGGAGAAGGCGAAGTCGCGGATGGCCGCCAGTGCCTTGGCCAGGGGGAGGCGGGAGGTGGAGGAGTGGCCGTGGGTGACGACCATGTCCTCCTCCCCACTGCTCCACACGTCCACTGGAAGAGTGAAGGGGGGTGATTTGGGGCTGAGGGGGCTGGGAGGGGTAAGCGAACGATCGATGAGGCGGGCGCCTTTCTTGAGAGCGCGAGCGTAGCCGATGGCGGAGGCCGGGCCCTTCAGCTGGTCCTCCATGAGGTAGGTGTTGTGGCTGGTGGCGATGAAGTAGTGGTGGAAGGGTTGGCTCATGTCCTGAAGAAGACAGAAGGAGGATTGAGGTGGGCTGGTCGTAGGGTACTGGAGAGGAGGAGGCACCTGACAGACGCACTTGTGCAGTGGGTCGAAGAGGGCGGCGTCCTCGGACATGAGGAGGTTGCTGAATCCGTCGATGGTCATCAGAGCAGCCGCCCGACCCTCCCGGCTCGGCTCGAACTCCCGGATGATCTCCTCCGCCTGCTCCGGCGTCACGGACAGCATCTGAATCACAAGGAATCATAGAGCCGGGTGGATGAGAGAAGGAGGAGAGGAACCCCTTGTTCCGACTCCAGGAAGAGGGTCAGATCGGCGGCGTTCAAGTAGTCCTTGTTGGCAGAGCGCACCTTCAAATTTAGACTAGATTATGATGGAATGAGCATAAGGCAAAATTTTCTGGAAGAATTTTCAAAAATGGAAGATGCTGTACCATGAGGAAATAGAGCTCAGGGCGTGTGGAGAGCTCCTTGTACATCTCCGAAAACTCCTCCTCAGTCACGCGACCCCTCTCAGCCTCCTCCTTCCGCGACTCCACCTCCTTCAAGTCCACCAACCCATCACCAACCTATCATCTTTCAATCACTTCAGCCAGCTTGCCTTGAGCTTCTGCACAATGCGGGCCTGAGCAATCCGCGGTGCGATGGTTTTGACCAGCCGCAGGACTTCTCGCTCCGCCAAACTCTTCTCTGCCTTCTCCTTCTCCAGGGCCTCTTGGAAAACTCTGGCGAGCCAGCGCTCTCGCAGTGCAGCTTCTCCGCTCCCGCTAGCACTAGCTGCATATAGATCCATCTCCTCTCCCACCCATATAGGGCGGGGAGGCAAACGAGAGTTGCCGGAGGTGAGAGCGCGGAGGCCGGTGACCCAGATGTTGGCCTCCTCCGCGGAGTTGGCCACCACATCCAGGGCGCTGTACTCCTCGCCCCAGATCACGCTGCAATGCCTGGCTGCGTTTTCATCGGCTGTTGGCTGCTGCAGGGGAATGAGACCTGAAAGCACAGTCGTCCTGTATCTCCAGCGATGGGTCCGCGTTGCGCAGGCTCTCCGTGTTCCGGCCCACCCGCACCTCCCGCACATCCGTCAGCGCCACTGCAATGCCTCATTGCCATCAATCCTTCAATTGCTCCCAGGCAGGCAACGTTTGGCTTTGTGAGGCTTCTTGTTGGTGGGTGTCCATCTGAGGTGGGAGTTGTCAGCATCAAGGGTGAAGAACCGGCGGTAGCGCCGTGTGTTCCCGCGCACTTTGATCAGTTCGCTGCCGTGCTGCATGTAGCTGAGGCAGTCCGCCACTGCAGCCATCCTCCTCTCCTAGAGGCACTGGCAGGAGGGAGGCAGAGAGGCACCGTTGGCAATCTTCTTCTCCGTGGGCATGGTGGAGAAGGAGACGGACTTGGGGGTGCCGCCCACGGGGTGCGGGGACTGCCGCCGCCGCGTCCCCTCTTTGACCAGTGAGGAGCGGAGCGGGGAGCGCCCCGGGACCCTGCACCCCTCGTTCTAATCCACTCCAGACCCCTTACAGGAGCTCAAAGGTACCGGAGACTGTTGGAGCGCTGCTCGGAGTCATTGTTGTTGTTGAGGCTGAAGGAGGGGGCGCTGGTGAGGCTGAGGGAGCTGTTGGCCGTGAGGCCCGCGTGGCCCTCCTCCACCACCCCGCGACGCCCGCTCATCAACTTGCCGCCTGCAATGCTGCTCTGGGAAAAGTGGAACTAGGGTCTGGATCATCTTTTGCAGCTGATTGAGTTTTGGAAAAGGCAACTGAAGGCGCGAAAGGGCGGTAGATTAGCCACAGGTGAGCCGAGCACTGGCCAAAAACACTACGGAGGCAGCAGCATATGGCTTTGGGTTGTGGGCAACCTAAACGGCGCTGGATTCGGGCACGCATCTTGCCTAAGTCTTCTACCCCTTAAACAATTCTCCCAACTCCAAGCGTTCCCCCAAAGAAGAAGTTTATTCATGTTGCTGCAAGCTGTCATTAGTTATGCTAGAGTGCAGAAAAACGGCGGAAATTGATGGTGATTTCAGGTCACGAAGCAGGCACTCCATTTCCACTCCATCCAAACCGCCAGTTAGTGGAAGAAGAAGCAGTGAGAAGAGAGGCATCTAGCAGACAGACTGAGAAATGAGTAGACTATAGGCCCGAAATGACAGGCAGGAGGGGGATGGAGGCTTACTTCTCTATTTCGCAGGCGCTAGAAAGTGTCCTTGAGAGAAATGGACTGGATGAAATGGGCGCCTGGAAAGAAAGCTGGCAAATAGTACCAGGGCTTTCGGCTGTAGACTGAATGTAGAGCCTGCGGCAGGCAGGAGAACTGGGCGTCGACTGGGAGGCCAGCTTTAGGCTAGTGTGGCTCTTTTTGCCTGCAACTCTCCCCAGCTTCTGGCTTGGCAGGGCAGACATGTGCGCGGGTTTAATGCATTTCCAAGCTCGCCTCACACGACCCTTCTCAGGCTTTGCTGTATAGGCTGCTGGGTTAGGGGGAGGGGGAAGGGAATAGAGGTGGGGCAGGGAGGTAAGGGATTGCGGGAGGCGTGGGTGTGGGAAAAGAGGTGTGCTGCGATGAGGGCGGCACTCTGTTGGTGCTGGCGCACAGAGGGAGGGGACGAAGGAGGAGCAAAAAGTGCGCGCGCTTCGAGCTAAGGGGATCAATAAAAGGCCGGGGAATGAGTGGGGGCGCCCTGTGAGAAACTGAAGAGAGGCTGGGCGAAACTTGAGTGAAGAAATTCTCAGATTATCCGCGCACGGAAAGGGGGGGGTGCATTTCTTTGCAAGAGTCGAGAATTAGATCGATGCTGCGCAGCTCTGGGCAATGATAGAAATGAATCAAGGGCCTGTTGCTGATTTGAATTTCAATGAGGCAGTCAATCGGATGTAAATTGGCAGCGGGAAAGGGAGTGAATGTTGGCTGAAGGATTTGCAGTCGTATTCTTGGCCGTTTCAGGTGTTTCGGGTGGGATATATTGATTTATTTACCCTGCTTTTCTGATACTAAAGCTTGCTCAGCATTTTCGTGCAAGTGAATCATGAAAAAGGATCAGCTTGGAAACGTAGAGATTAAGCGAGGCTTATCATAAGGTCTAATACCTAAAGCTGTCATGAAACTTCTCGGTTTTAGCTGCGATGAAAAAGTCTACTGACCAAATGTGTAAAATCGAATAAATATTATTTTAGTGTTGTGTTGATTAAATATTATTTTAGCTGGGAGGGACGTGATGGAAGCATGTAATTTGCCACTCACTCCTCTTGGATTGCCTCAATGCTGGGAGCTCTTTCTACTTCTCCTCCCTTCCCCTCTTCACTCGTCTTCCTCCCTCCCCCCTGACACTCCCTAAGGAATCCGCAGATTCCCATACTCCACAAGCCTCCCTCTATCCACTCACCCGTTCCCCCTACTCTCCAATCAGGCCACCCCCCACATCTCCTTCTATAACGAATCATGTGTGTCCACAAGTATGGCCTCTGAAGGCTCACAGCCTGTCTGATGAAGCGGCAAAACGACGACAGCTGGGTCCTGGACAAAAAATGGTCTGCCAGCTTCGCAAGGCATCGAAGCGAGCTGGCGTCATGGGGGGCAGCAGGGCCTGTGGAACAAGGACGTAGGGAGAGGCGCGTAGGAAAGGGGGGGGGCAAGAGAGCTGTGGGCCACTGAAGCGGGGGCCGCTCCCCTTTGATCCGCCCGGATAGGCAGCCCTTTGCTCCCCCAGCGGAGGGGATATCGATTCCAGCAGATCTTCCAAGCATACGCCCCCCTTGGGCTAGCTCTCACGCGCCCCCTCAAAGGTCCCCAGGGTCCTGTGCAGTGGGTGGCCAACTTCTTCCACCCTGCTGCTAGTAGAGCCCCCACCCCCAGCCGGCTAAATGAAGGAGGGCAAGGGAAGAGGTAGGTAGAGAGAAAGGGGATGGGGGAGGGTCTAAATTGGCGATAAAACAGGGAGGCGGATTGATGGGCCGCAGGCGGAAGCCCAAAGCGGCGTCCTAAGGCGGCCGCCTTTTTTTGGCCCCTCCCCTGCTGCTCTCCCCCCAGCTGCCTCCTGTTACGTCCAAACGGATGGGGAGGGGGGGGCGGAAGCAGAAGGGAGAAGGCGTGTTTGTAGGCTTTGCGGGGGGGTGGAAGAAAGTGCGTGCCCGTCCTCGCGTGCCAAAGACAAGACTTTGCTGATGGAGGGGGCGGGGAGGGAGGGAGGGAGAAAGAGAGGGTGAAGAATGAGTCCTGCAGCGGCTAGCAGGCTAGTGAGGGGGCAGGGATTTACGGCAAGGGAACTGGGGAAAGGAAGGGGGGGGGGGGAGTCCGTAGTCTTGGTAGGAGGAAATGAGGAAGAGCCTCACGTGTGCTCCTCCCACTTCTCACATCTGGTGAAAAAGGCGAATACGCAAAGCACAAAACCCCAACAAGTGTTGCTCAATGAGTGGAAACTGGAGGACGGCTTTGGTAGCCCTGGAAGCGAGCTCCAGTAGCCCCTCTCATCACTTACCTGCCCCCCACCAGCCCTATTCCAAAGGACATCATTCAATCACTGCCCCTTCTGCGACAGGCAGCCGAATGCAGGGCTCAGCAGATCTCTGCGAGGATCCACTGAAGAGGGCTCGGGATTGGCAAATGGAGGCTTCCCGAAGCTTATTTTTCGACAGGCTTCCTGGTGGGAGGCTCATTGATTTTCTAGCACCCACCCGCGCGCCCCTCCGAGGCGTTGTAGGGCAGGGCGTGAAGCAGGGCTTGTGCCCTCTGCGCTTTCACACTCCCCTCCTCAGCAGACAAACCCTGAGGGGCCTGGCGTAATTGGAGGTCCAGGCTAATGCGCCCCTTTCAGACTGCCCACCATCCTTTTTCCGCATCACTTTGTCTATGCGAAGGCCACAGGGATCACCAGTGGAGGTCTGGCGGGGATTTGGAGTTGGCGGAGGAGAACTGGGCGAACCATCGACGGTGACGGAGAATGGGCGCGTCCTCGGCTACTAGAATGGGGCGCGACAGGTTGCGCTTGGCGTTCCAGACCACGATGTCGCGCTCCATCTTCAAAACACGGGCACCATCTGGAATCTCTAGAACCAGAGGGTTAGATGGAGGGGCCTGGATGGCATCGATGAGGAGCAGCAGTTTGGCCAGCGGCGTGGGTAGACGCCGACTGGCGTAGAAGTGCTGCGTCACTTGGATAAGATTAGGCTCCAGAGGAAGGAGGTTGTGGATGAGAAGGGCCGGGCCGAGGGGTCCCAGATCCAGGATCAGATGCACCACACTTGGCCCTATCTGAAGTGAGGATGCATGAAAGCAAGAGGCAAAAGATGGTGGGCGGAACTTGAAAGGCTTCGTTGCGAACGTGGGAGAGGGGCACAGTTCTGCCGCGGAAAAGCAGGCGATGCTCCATGCGTAGTACGCCTATGTGGCCTCTGGGGGCTGACTCTGCCTCCCAACTAGCCTGATCGTCAATCCACTCAGACTTGCTGATTTGTTTATTTTTATTTATTTACAAACAGCACCAGTAATAGGCGGCAGCAAAGAGCTGATAACAAAACAATATCCTTCCTTACAAAGGATAGAAACAAAGCTAGGACAGTTGATTAAGAAATATTTGACATATTGGATGAACCTGAAAAAAGTGGCCAGTATAATGGTTGCCAAAGTCGGCGCTGATTCTCTGCAGATTGGTGCCACGATAGAAGTAGGGGGAGTGGATAAAATTCAAATGCGGTATGTCCCCTGCATTTTCCGGCAAGTCCTCAAAAAAGCCAATTTGCCAAATTCAAAAAAAACGAAAACACCAAAGGCAGGGCTCCTTGCCTCAATATGGGTGGTGACTTGGTGCTCCGTACGACCTTTGTAGGCCAGGTGCATGAGTTGGTGCAATCGAGGAATGTGATAGGAGGGCTGCTGGTCCTCTGCATGGTACCAGAGGTAGATGAATCCGTTCACCTCCTCCACTCGCCAGCTCCTAGTTCTGGCTGTTTTGGGTATTCGCCCTGCCGATTCCGAGCATCAAACCCATCTTGAATTTATCGCCTAAACCCAGGGCAACCGGTGGAGTAGGGTATGTAGGTGCAAGCCCCGTCAGTCCCACGAAAGGTCCAGCCATGGAAGGGGCACTGCAGACAGTTGCTACCCAGCACCCTACCTCCCTCGGCCAGATTAGCGCCTTCGAGAATTAAAATTTCCAATCGAATTAATTTCTCAATAAAACTCCATGCCAGCACCTAGATGTCGACAGTAAGCGTCCAGAGCAAAGGCCTGCCCCCCGCTGCCTCGATAGAGTGCCCATTCGCAACCTGCATAGAGATTTTAGATGAAAAGAAGTCGTCTTTTGAGGATTGAGCACCAAGGGCAGCCACATACTTGACGCCGCGAATGGGCAGCTGGTGCGACTCGAGCAGAGCGTACCAGCCGTTGGGAAAGGGCGGTGGCGGCGTGCCTTTGGCTGATTGACGGCAGCGGGTGGCCAAGCCTTCGGCCACACTGCGAGCGCCCACATTCACGGCGCTGCCCAGCTCATCCCAATGCTGTTTGAGACATTCATTCGTCAGTGAAGCAGTGATCCATCGAGAAATTATATTCATAAAACTAATTGTTTGAGACTTCGTTTCTTATATTTGATGGAACCATCGAGAAAGAAAATATAAATAAAACAAATTATTCTAAGACCTCGTTCCTTATGCTTGATAGAACAGTAAATAAAAAATAATACTAAAACTAATTATTCTAAGACCTTGATTCTCATATTTGATAGAACAATCGAGAAAACAAGGTAATATCGGCTATCGCCAATATATGCGCGGCCAGCTTTAACACAACTTCGTATGATTTTTATCTCCTCAAAAGTTGAGACCCAAAACTGGGATGGAATTTTTGGTATTTTCAATAATTCAAATGTTTCAATACTGATTTTAAATATTTAAAATTAAAAAAAATTTTGCTTAAATATTTATTTAAATTCCCAATATGTTAAGCATCGTACGGCAAATATAATTATCAGAATTTGAGTTCAAACTTCGATATTTATTTTAAATATTTAAAAATTAAAATATTTGAACAATAATTGTTTCTAAATTGTCAATGTAATTAGCGAAGTACACCAATATTTTCCTCAAAAGTTGATGTCTGAAAATTGATTATTCCATCAATTGCTAATTCTCAACATTTAATTTTTAACATCAATAACTAAATTATATTTATGCGGAAAACGGATGGAAAAATGGAGTAGCAGCTTCTTTCTTTTTTATTCACCGTTACACACGGGAAAAAGCATTAAAGCTGGTCTTGGCCATGCAAAAACTATATGTTGCTTAGCCAAAATGCATTTTGTGTGAAGTTAACTTGTACCAGCCCAAAAAGAGCAAAACATACCGCCGCTCTTTTGACCGTTCTTGCTCACACTTCCTGTCCTCTGCTTTTAGCCAGACCGATGGTCCTACCTTCACAATGGTGGTTCGTTCTGACCGACTAACATTAGTCGAAGGACAGTGTGCTTTGTGCGAAGAATATCGCAGTATGTTTCGCCAGGAGGGGGACGCTCTAAGTACCAACCCCAAAGGTACTGCGGCCATCAGCGATAGAACATCACCTAGGCTTAGCTCTACCTGGCTAACGCTTTTTCTCCGTATTTGGCAGATCCGGCACTCCACACAAAAGGTGGGCCTTCACGGCTACTTGGAGAGACTGGCTGCAGAGCTGAGTCCGTATTTCGAAGAAAAAGGTTCCCCACACAAAGGTGGACCCCTCTCAACATACTTGGAGCACAAACCACTACACAAAATCGGCGCTGCCAAGAGGCCATTGAATTGACATCTTATTACTTGCAATCATTATCGACCATTAAGTTCAAACCTAGAGAACGCCACTTTTTTTGGCTTTTTCCTCTTAAACTTTTTGGCCTTTCACAGTTATTATATGAGAATTATCTGCCAACATTTTCAGTGAACGGCCTCCGGAGCTCTGACTACCCTGCCCTCCGGTGCAGGCGAACTTCGGCCGCGCAAAAATATTAATAAAACTAGCTATTCTGAGACCTCGTTCCTCTTATTTGATAAAACAGGCTGGGAATCGATCGATAACCTTCACTGGGTTCAGCGGGCGAAAGACTGAGATAAGAAGCAGAACTAGGCCCACTAATAGCCATGTTCCCAGAAATAGTGAAATTATTTGGTCTACGTTAAAAAATTCACTGCTGAGCATTTTCAGCCGCTGACTGACTTCGCCCGGTGGTCTAGCTGCCAGCTCTGTTTGCTCTGATAAACTGCTAACCTCTGCTCTACATTATTTGTCACCCAAAATGCCGCCTGTATCACAGCAGAAAGCCCAGAATATCTCCGAAAACGGCGCCTTAGTATCGGCGGGCGGAATGAAGCATAAAATTTGGCTCAAGCAAAATCGGGCTTCTGTAAGCATCACTGCTGGTTGGGATTGCGCCCGGGGCCGCAGCACAGCGCCACACAGCCGCAGCAGCACACTCAGGAACAGGGCGAGACAGCCCAGCACGTAGGTCAGGCTGATCAGCGTGTACTGCAGCCAATCAACCATTTTCCCTTTCTTCCTGCCGGGCATGGGGGAATGAAGGCTCCATCCCATTTCTCTGATATGGTTGGCTTGAGAAAAACGGATGAAGACTTTGGGCCCACCCGACTGGCCTCCCTCGACCGTCAGCCAGAGGGTGGTGTAATTGACAGTAGAGTTGGCTGGCTGGGTCGCTGAAGTTCGGCTGGACCCTGAAGACCCAGACGGAGCCTGGAAAGTTGACTTTTGGAGCCGCACTCAGCGGGCAGCTGGATGGAAAAGGGAGCCGCAATGAACCAGGCGACCAGGAGCAGTTGAGTAGGCCGTCGAAGGGATTTGGCTTCAGACGTTCTTCTGGCGACAGGTCCTCCCTTTCCGCGCGCAGGCGGTAGTAGAAGTTGGCCAGGGACTTGAGGAGGCCAAGGGTGCTGCTGACAATCTAGTTGATGCCCAATTTAGGGTCGGGGATTGGAGGAGGAAGTGGACGAGGTAGACGGGCAGGAGCTTTGGGGCGGGGCAGTTGTGGAGGTTCATGGAGCCGACGACGATCATGGCGATGGGGATGACGCCGATGAGGCCGATGGAGAATGGCTGCCAGGATTGAACACCTAAGTTTAGCCCCTTTTCCAACCCCCCACCAAGGAGAAGGAGGTGATTAGTAGTAAACCGGTGCCGAGAATGATGCCGGACTACCTTTATAAAGGTTGCAAAGCCCCCCGCTGTGAACAGCTCGGAAACTCCCCATAGAGCGAGTCGTAGGATCGCGTGCGCTGCTGAAATGATCCCAAAAGGCTCAAGGAGGGAATGAGCCAGAAGCTGGCCACACTCTGGGTCCACGCACTGTTGATAGTTGGGCGGGGGCAGGTCGGGATAGGCGGGCGGGGCTCAGGGAACCGAGCTTCCGTACGCTTCAATTTTGATAGATTATGAGTTCAGAAAGCCTAGGCTATTTTATCAGGCTTACAAAGCCATGGTAGCCTAGGGCCAGGTTCTCGCAGGATAGAGCGTGAGTTTTTAGAGAAATTCAGTCGCGTGAGTCAATTCGGTCGCGCAGCTTGCAGCAGCCCCGCCGCCGCACCCAATTTGCGCAGATTTCTTACTTACTTCACAGGCCTACTCTGATGTAAGAAAGCTCTCTGAGCTACTGGCAGCTTCTTTGCTCTAGAATCGGTCGGTGCATCTTTGAGCTTTCAGTCAGGCAAGGTAATTGTTCTTGAATGGAGAGATTTTGGTGTTAGTGGACCAGCAGATGATGGGCTGGGGATGCCGCCGGAGATGATGGCAGAGGCAGCGGAGAAGGCTTGTTGCCAGGTGAATGCGGACATCCTCACCACGGTCTTTCGCTGTCTCCTGCTATCGGTGGGACTTTTCATTTCCTAAAAATGACGTTGAGAAAAATGCAAAAATTTAAAAGTCCATTTTTTTATTGTTTTTCAACTCACTTTATCCCAGTGTCGGAAAATTTGCCAAATGCAAAGACATTCTTTTCAGTTCCTAAAAAATGCAGGGTTGCCAAGAAAATGAAAAAATTAAATGTCCATTTCGTATGATTTTGTTTTTCAATTCACTATATTCCAATGTCTGAAAATATGCATAAACAATGAAAAAAACGATCCCAGGCTGTCACACACCGTTGTCGCGCTGGGGCTTCTCCTCCATCTGTGTTTAGCTGCCTCTCAGACCGCCCCTGCTTCTTGTCTCCCCTTTTTCTTTGCTCTACATTTGCACATGCGCTGTTGTTCCGATGTGCACTCGGCTCGCAGAAAGCTGGCAGGTGGAGTGTGAGTTGAGGAAGGCTCGGAAATGAGTGCAATCATGGCGTCGAACTGAGGCCGCGCTAATCCCTGACTCCTTTGAAGGAATGAGGAAGAGGCCCATCTGGTAAAGAAAACAGAAAGGCCCGCAGGGGATTGCAGAAAATGAGCGAAGTCACGAGCTGACCTGGACAGTGCAGTCAGCCTTGCGCATCGAGACCCTCCTGCAAGGTTCCTTCCTGTGCAACTTTCCGAGCGGCCTACAAATCCTCAGAAATTTGGCTGCCAATTTGGTCAACTTAAAAAACGGCTAAAATAGTTGCACAAAAAATGGATGGAAAAGGTATTATTGACCATTGTCCAGGCAGGCGATGGCATCGCCAGCCATCTCTACCATAGCAGACAGTTCTTCACTGCTCAGCCCGCATGCTTCCATCAACTCGTCTCCTATTGAGACCTCCCTTATTTCATTCAGCAGCAGGAGCAGCAATATGCAGGACGCAGATTGCGAGAAGCCATAAGTTTTTCGCCAACATTG
>JASANA010001061.1:0-19435 GCA_030248095.1 Ptycholaimellus sp. GST1_10
GAAGGACAAATAAAACTTTCATCAATTTATTAGTAATTTATCTGAATATGTTGTACAAGTCTGCTACAGGTTGTTTGCTCACTGCAATCACTGCAGCCATATTTTGATAGTTCATTTCAGGATGGTAGCTCCAGAGCTCTCGAAGTTTTTTTGCCCGTTCTCGTTGTCTGTTGCTGAAGGAGTCCTGGTAGAGCGAGTGGTAGGTCCAGCTAAGTCCGAGGGGGGGGGGGGGGTTGACACGATGATTACCGCACACGCTGATTGTGACCGCACATTCCTATTAGTTGCAAGTGAGCGATTTTTGTCTGTGAGTGTTGTGGGATGGTTCTAAAGTGCTGATATATCTTGCACAGGTTTGGGTTTTAAGATCAGCCATTAAAATGAGCAGGAAATAAATTTCTTAGACATGCTCAAAATGCTTAGACTGATCGATTGGTGCGGCCGCCAATCGGCATGTCCGACCCTGATTTTATGCTAAAAATTGGGTGTCTAAAGGTGTAGCGGCTGCTGGCCAAGGGGTTGGCTGATGCCTATGGGTCTACACTCATACATAAGTAAATGGGTGGGGGTTGAAACCAAAGCATGTTAGACTTCAGTCAAGAAGCAATACTTGAGGGCCTTTTCCACAGGCCTTGGCCTTGCTCAGGTTCTTTATCAGGTCCAGAATGGGTCAGCATTGAGATCACTCATAGCATTCCGTGCACCTCAATTGACAGTGAATTCTGAAAATAAGCAAGTTGCTCGATTGCATGAGAGACCTGGCAAATGTTGAGAATTCAAAGCTGCTCCATTTCTAGGCTGAACGAGGCATCCACCAGCAATCGTCCCGATCGCCCGCCTATCCACCAGTGCAAATTGGGGAATATAGCACCTTGGCCACGTGGATCATGGCATTGATGTGGTTGGGACATTCAAGGAGTATGATGCGCCGATACTTCCCAGACACAGAGTGTCACTGGCCTCTTCATATTCTCCACCCTCGGTCATTTCATCGAGCAGACCAGACCAACTTGCCCACCTCCATATCCCATTCTTCCTTCTTTTCCCTCATTCACTCCAGCAACCTTCCACAATCCTCCCTCGTCACTTCAGCAATCCTGCGCTTTGCTGTCATCAAATCGGGATTGGGGTTCAGGCATTTGTCGGGGCAGAGTTGAGGCGGCAAACTGTCATTGTGGGTGGCCTTTTTGAGCTTCTTACGATGTACTTTGCGACCGGATTTTGACGTACTGGATGTTCTGGCTTAATTTTTGAAGCTTGTTTTGCCCTTTGAAGTAAACTTCTCACTGGGCTCGGTTGAATAGCACAGAGGCTGTTCTTTTTGCCATTGGTAGGCAGATTTTTCGGCTGAAGCTTTGGCGTAGGCGTGGTGTCAGGATCAGGAGGAGCCTCGTAGAACAAGAGTGTGGACTGTAAATGAATCTACTTCGACTAGCCACCAACAAGCAGTTCTCCAATAAGCACCTGCTCTATGCAGGAGCCGAGTAGGTTCAGTACAGCTAGCTATAGCTTGGCCAGGGCCTTGTCAGTTATTTTGAAAATGGTATCTCCACATTTGTTCAAAATAATTGTTGCACAGGAAGATTGAAACAACATGAAGAGGATAAAAGAAAGAAAATACAGAGGTGGGGGGCTGTGGGGATGCATCATGAAAAGCGCTTGGATGCGGTGCAGGGCTAGGGAGGCCTTGCTTGGCTACCCTTCGCTCGATCCAGGCGCACAGTTCGCTCACAAATCCCATCACACTTTTGAAATTGTTCACCACCATGTCGGTATCTCAAATCAGTTACATATAAAGTTAAATCAGTAAAATGACAAAAACGTCATGGTCTGAGGTTAATAATGAGTAATTTTAGCGTAAATTAGAAAGCAAAACAAGACAGGGCGCTGAATCGAGTCTGGAGCTGGACAGATTGGCCACTCGGAACCATTTGATGCGCCGAATTACTTTCCTGGTTTGATGATGTAACCTTTGTAACGCCTTCAAACAAAGACAAGAGAGGGGGGAAGCAGTGCACCTGGAAAAGGAAGTGGATGGGTACACACGGCACCAGGTAAATGCGGGTGTGGTGAGTCTTGTGCATGTCCAGGTAGCGAAGGCAAGAGATTTGGCTGCCGATGTCAAAGCCGACTTCCTCAGCCACCTCCCGCACTGACCATCCTGGTGGATTCAAACTGAACACTGGTCACATAGTGACTAGCTCCAAAAAGAACTGACTGGACTACTGAACAGCCTTTTGAATCCAAACTGCACACTGGGCCACGTTGTAGTTGGCTCCAGACTAACTACTGACCATCATTGTGGATCCAAACTGAATTCTAGACCACATTGTGGACAGTGCAAAATGAACTGACTGAACTACTGACTATCATTGTAAATCCAAACTGAACACTGGATCACATTGTGGCTAGCGCAAAAATGAACTGACTGAACTACTGACTATCCTTGTAGATTCAAATTGAACTCCAAACTGAACACTGGTTCACACTGTGGCTAGCCTGAAAGGGCTTCGGACTGATGGAAGAGTGGCGTGAGAGGGTGAACAAAAAGTCTAGCCTTGACATGCACTGGATCAAGCAGGCTGAGTATACACTCTGCGGTAGGGTGTGGTTAGTTCTTCAGTTAGCCACAATGTGGTAGTTGTTGGTGCACTGGGAACTGGTGTTCCTCAATAACACATGTGCG
This sequence comes from Ptycholaimellus sp. GST1_10, assembly GCA_030248095.1. Taxonomy (NCBI): domain Eukaryota; kingdom Metazoa; phylum Nematoda; class Chromadorea; order Chromadorida; family Chromadoridae; genus Ptycholaimellus; species Ptycholaimellus sp. GST1_10. The sequence goes on from JASANA010001061.1 coordinate 2,687, forward strand.
TTAGTCTCTTCAGTAGCCACACCCATATGGTAGGTCATGCAAATTGGATCGCACAATTGTTGCCAGCCTTCTTCAGTTAGCCACAATGTGGTAGGTAGTTCTAAATTGGATCCAGCATTCTGCTTCGTCTCGTTCTTCAGTTAGCCACAATGTGGATCTCGTGCTAAATTGGATCCACAATTGTGGTTAGTTCTTCAGTTAGCCACAATATGCGTAGGTCATGCAAATTTGGATCCAAGCAATTGTGGTCTAGTTCTTCAGTTAGCCACAATGTGGAAGGTCGTGCACATTGGATCTACAGAATTGTCCGGTTACTTCTTGCGCAGTTAGCCCACAATGTGGAAGTGCTACCCTGTCGTACACCTTGGACTTCCAGAATTGTGGTTAGTTCTTCACACAGTTAGCCACAATGTGGAAGGCTTACCCTCAAGTGCAATTCTTGGAATCTCTTGAAAGTTATTGGTTAGTTAGTTCTTCAGTTAAGCCCCACGATGTGCGTAGGTCATGCACAATCGGATCCAGATGTGTGGTTAGTTCTTCAGTTAGCCACAATGTGGTAGGTATAGTAGCCTGTCAGAAATTAAGTGTTTGGGCGTGAGGTGAAAAAACAAACATTTGAAAGGATGTTTCCAAGTTGTTTTCAATATCAAAAAATTCAAAATTTTTATTTTTTGATATTTTTTGATTTTGAAAAAAACTAAGAAAACAGGCCAAATGCTGAAAGGCCGACAGGTGAGCGTAGAGTCCTCCAGTCCTCCAGTCCTCCAGAATCAATTTCTGTTAGACTTCAATCCAGAAGCGGTACCTGATGGCCTTCTTCACAACTTTGACCTTGCTGAGGTTCTTAATCAGGTCTAGATGGGTCAGCACCGCTCACCGCAATCACTCACGGCATTCCACACAACTCAATTGACATTAATTTCTGAAAATAAGCCTGTTGTTGAGATAAATCTGAGACCTGGCAACTGTTGAGAAACTCAAAGCTGGCCAGGCTGAACGAGGCATCCACCAGAAGTAGTACCAGATCAGCCACCTGCATCCAGCTTTTTGTCATTCCTTCTTACAGCAGTGCAAATTGAGGAATATAGCACCTTGGCCACGTCAATCATGGCATTGTTGTCGTTGGGACCCTCCAGGAGTGTGCGCCATATCTTCCCCAACACAAGCATCACTGGCCCCTTCATATTCTCCACCATCTGTCGTGTCATCAAGTGGATCAGACCCCGCACCAACGTCGACTTGCCCACCTTCATATCCCATTATTGGTGTAACCTCATGGGCCTTGATGATACTGTAGATGGTCTGGATGGGGATCTCCTTCTGGGCGATAGCAGTATGGATCTCCTTGGCACGGTTCCCGCTCTGGTACAGCCTCACAATTGCCACTTGGGTAAAATTGGACAGCTTTGGTGTTGTTGCTGTTTCTGCCCTGAAACAATCCTGAGAAGTCAGCGCAATCGATATTCACTGTGCATTTGCTTGCTCAAGTAATTCCTGACCAACATTCATTCAAACAAGAAGATAATGAAGAATTCCTTACCAGCACAGTAGCAGTAATTTTTAGCAAAAGATGTCCGCACATAACCCAAACGAAAGACTAGTGAATTTATTTAAACTATATTATAAAAGTCATTATTGTATAATACAAAAAAACAGATTCAAAATGTAAAAATAATTCATAAAATTAAAAACTATATGTTTAGTGCTTCTGGTCATCAAATGTATCATGTACTTTTGTGGAAAGATTTGACATAGATCTTATAACATGTGGGTTTCGTTCTTCAGCCTGCAATGATTTCCAATTTTCTTCCCAGTCAAATGGAAATGACTTGTGTTCTAAGGTGATGCTGCTGTCTGCAGAAACTGTGCCAGAACCATAGTTTAGCGCTAGAATCAATAACCTATGCAGAATTTTTCTGATGGATGCATATGGTGGTTCAGATTCGAATTTTAGTTGTTCTAGAATGCGACCATACTCCATGATTGCTGTGGGTAATGATTCGCATAATGCTTTTAATCCAATGGTTTTCTTGCAGATTCCAACCTCATGCTTTTCTTTCATCTTTCGCCATGGAAGTGTGCCTCTGGCCATTTCAAGTGTCATGTAAAAATGTGAATATAAATCATCTTTGCGACCCATGTCCAAGATATCATGAGCTGCTGGAGATGCATATTTGACCGTGCCGCGAAACCCGTTTGGTGGTCTCTGTTGTTTGATCTTTCCACTATCATCATAGAGACGCCTTGTCATTCCAAAGTCAATAATGAACAACATGGACTTTTTTCTTGATAAAGGGTTTCCCATCACAAAGTTTCCAGGCTTGACATCCCGATGTAGAAAACCAGATGTGTGCATCGTTTGAAGTGCATCAAGACTTTGAATGGCAAGTTCAAAAGCTGTCCGATATGAAAATTTGGCACGATTTCCTGGTGACTCTCTTCTGAGGTCGCTGAGATTTTTTCCTAAAATTTCCATGACAATGAAGTTGATCTGTTTTGTACTGCCAATACCGAAATATTTAGGAATGTGAGGCTTATTGGTCAGTTTTTCAAGCACAGCTGATTCATTTGTGAGCACTTCTTTCTTTCCTTTTGATTCCACTTTGATTGCTACATCTTGATGTTTATTTTTGTCGATGGCCTTATACACTTGTCCGAATCCACCACTTCCTAGCTTTTTCTGCACAATCCATCTCTTGTCAAGTTCTTGAGTGGGTTTCAGTAGATCGTAATTTTCCTTTACCATTTTGGTTTTCTGATGCCTAAAAGTAATGGATATTTATTGTAGCAACTCATTGGCTCATTAATTTAATTACTATTACAATCAATGCTGTAAGTTTAATATAATATGTTTTATAAGCCTTTATTCATAAGATATTATTGTAAGGTGAAAGATATGGCACAAGGTTAGATTGAGCAGTGCCCATATTTTATGGTCAGTGGAGGACTAGACCTCCTGCGGGCAACTAGTGGCTAATCGTATGGTCGGTGGGGTGCCTGCGGTTTTCGCCGCTTTGTAATATAGCCAGTGGAGGTGGTCTAGGGCACCTCTGGCTCCCCCCGGCGGTCATCAACCAAGTGAGAACCCCGCCGCGCAGCGTTTTCAGCTGGACAAGTCTGCCGGCGGGCAGCCTCCGACCATAAAATATGGGCACAGACCTTCGTTCCTAGAGAATAGAGAAGGGTCAATTCTTAAGAAGCAGAGTAAACATGAAGTAGCTTACCCAAATGGATGGAAAAAATGAGAACGAACACATTGTTATACAGGGACCTAGCTTTGACCTATTCCTTCTCCTCCTATACTAGCCACAATTGCTGATGCCTCCTTCAAAACTTTAAGTCAAATATTAAATTCAGAAATAAGTCTATGCATTTAACTGTTATATCGTGTTGTTGTATTGAGCAACCATTTTGCCTATAGTCAAAGAACTTGACTACTGCGTAAAACCTGCATAAATCGCATATCGCAAAAGTGAACTAAACAATAATATCTATTGCGAGAAGTACAATGCCGAATAAGTGGACTGCCAAACAATTTTAACCGCCCCAGTTTTTTCCAAAACATAGCACAATTCCAAATTTTTAGAGCAGTATACTTACACTTGATTATTGACAAGTGAATCAGTCCAATTCTTTTAACATTCTTTCTACAATCAAACAAGGCTGAGTATATTGCAAGAAAAGAACGTTTTCGATGTGTTTTTACATGTCTTTTACAAAAATGGTGAAACTTGTAGCCACAAAAAAATGCGCTTTAAAACAAAGCATCTGAAACCTTTATGAAAATAGTTTGCTAGCCCTGCACTCATTAAGAATAATAAGTATAGAATTATAGAATGATTAGTCATATGAAAATAAGTCTTTATTAAAATAAAAATTTATAGTGGTGCATCACAATATAAATATATTTATATTGAAAATAGGTCCATCAACAACATAAAAAATGGTATCTAATAATATTTAAATGAAATATTCCTTGATAGGAAAACTCGAGTGTACATTAAAAGATGTTTGGGGATTTTCAATGGTATAATCCTTGCTTGAGTGATATGGTGAATATAAACTGCTAAAGTCTAAATCTGAAGAATCTAAACTGCTTTTGTCAGAAAATCTTGCAGGGCCTTTTGCCACAATCGGCAGGTTTTCATAGTGGTGATGGTGTACCAATACAGTTTTATGACCTTCTTCTTCATGGATTGGAGACACTTTATGCTGGGCCAGCTATTTGATAGAGAAAATTTGCCGGGCTGTATAGGACTCTAGGACTCTGGATTTGGAGATTCATACTTTTGATTCCAGTGTGTTTCACGTTGCTGTTTCAAAGGCCTCCTTGCGTCCTTATGTTATAACACATGCAGCTTGGACTCAGATGCCTAATGTTTCAATGGTCTCCTCCCATTATATAGCATAGCGTTGGGGATGCTCCCATGCTATAGCATAGATATGGTGGACTCCTCCCATGATATAGCATAGAGCTGGGGAGGCTCCCATGCTTCAACTTAGGGAAGGGGGGGCCTCCCATGCTTCCACATAGGGATGGATGAGGCTTCGTATGCTATAAAATAGGGATGAGGGAGGCTTCTTATGCTGTAGAATAGTGGTGGGGGAGGCTTCTTATGCTATAGAATAGAGATGGAGGAGGCTCCTTATGTTTCAAGACAGTTGCAGAATGCACCAAAAACCTCTGAAATGGCTAGAAATCAATAAAAAATTGGCGGTAAAAATTGATAGTTTGGCATGTCCAGGGTATAATATAAGATACAACAAAATGTTCCAAAATGCCTACTTATTACGTACACTTTAACTGCAATGTCAATTTTTACGATTGGCAGTAGACATCATTGGTCATGATGTTATGTTCTCGGGGCTGGATGAGTGCAAGGTAGCGACGGCAACGTTGAGTCGGCCCAGCAACTTGACCAATAAGCTAGTATATATGGTGCTGCTGCCCCCTAACTCTATATTGCAGTTTTCAAGCCTTTCTACCAAAAAATGTTTTCAAACGCTCAAATTCCGGATCTACCCCTCCAGATCTTCCTAAAATAATATTAGCTTTCAGGAAAACGTTTCTCAAATTTCGTTGAGAATTCGCCCGTTCCCAGCATTTCCAAACACATATATTTATATATACTAGTAATATTGGTCATTTTCATCATTTTTATTTCTTCACAACATATGCAAAATTTCATTCTTTTCATTTTTCTGAATATATACCATGAAATTACATATTTTAGTAGCCTAAAAGAATTGTCCAAAATCATTAAATAACTGCTCAAAAGCATTTCTCTTCAGTTCAGCAGAGAGTAACTTTAAACAATCAAATGCCTTCTAGGTTAACTGCATCCCAAAGCGAATCATGACCAATTTACTGTCTACCAAAATATCCTTACTAAAAAATGCCTTGAAACATCAGCCCCCCCGAGTAAAAACACAAATTTGAAAATTGACTTCTCAAAGATATTAAAATATTTATACAATAAGTTGAAAAAGTAAATAGCATACATTAAACAATTTGTATGAATGTATGAACAAATGAATTCCAATCTTTAACAAACAAAATAAAACATACATTTTAAACTAGTTTAGGGACAAGTGACTCGGTTTGGTATGCTCCTGGAATACGTTCTATAATACTAATAAGCGATTTGAACAGAAGGTTATAGATTGGTGAATCAAAAATGATAGGGTAGGCAAGTGAATTCTGATGGCATACATTTCTTCTGGCAATCCTTTGAGCATAACATCTGAGGATACTAGCATATTTTTAAGGCGAATGTGCTCATCTCTATGTTCATCACCAACTACGTTAAGTTCATCCCAAGGTAGTGTAAGTTCTCCTTTGAACAATTCTATAAGCATATAAAACCAACTGAATAAATCATCTGCTTGGCTTACATCACGACCAGCCACAACTCTTTGGGACATAAAACTTGCTGTTCCTTTACCTCCTGGATATGTTCTTGGTTCTCTGAGTTCACCATCCTCTTTTGTGTAAAATCGAGCCATTCCAAAATCAAGTAGGACTGTACTTCTCGTTTGACAATTATAGAATCGTCAGATATAATGTTTAAAAGTGTTGGACATTGTGTAAGCCTTTGTTTGGACAGTTTCAAGAACATTCCTTTGTCTGGGCATATTGCTGAAAGTTGACCAGATTTAGCATTTCATGTAAGCCAAGCTTTAGTGTATCCTATCACCTCAATGCGCCAACCAGGTTTTGTAGGGTTCATAAAAACTAAGTTAGCTTTGCCAGAGTTTTTAGGAAACATAGCTTATCTTGAAATTATGTTTAGTCTTAAACCTTAACAATACAGCCGAGACTTCTGAATATTCTACAAAAATTCTGCAGAGCAAAATAGTTAGTTTATGACATGTTTGTCACAAGCTAACTTCAGACATTTGGATGAAATAAAGTTCGTCATCTTATCGATCAAGCTGTTTTAGGTTCAGTGTCAGTTTTGTTGATTTTCTTGTCTTAGGGATTCGAACCTTTTTATTGGATATAGAAGGCCACTCGCTTGCACTACTACACCACATTTCCATGAATCTAGTGATGTGCATGAAGGCCTGAAGATCCTTGAATGAGACCTAAGAGCCAGTGAGTTCGACAGATGGGGGTGGAAATGAATAACTACAACAATACGTTGATAAGATGCAAAGCAGGGAGTACGTGCCTCACTTTTCTTTTTTCTTCCTCAAATAATGAGTTTTTTCTATTTTTTTTAATACCCCTCACCCTTCAACGTTGCTTTTTCCAATGCTGAAATAATCTGAGCGATACTTTCTGTATTGATTGAGAAAAACTTGTATTAATTTTATGATCTGGCAATTCCCCTTCAAACGCATGCTATGTTGACAAACACTTTAGTCGAAGCCTAGTCAAACAGGAAAGGGCGTTCTAAAGGGAACTTGCCAAGGCCCTGAAGGCTGATTGTCCAGCTGACATCAGAGCAGGAGCCAAGGAATAGTGGATGCCATCCTGCCAGAAGGCGCAGAAGGAGGCCCACGAGAAGCTGCAGAGAACAGCCGAAGGAGAAGGCTCGCTGGAGGCAGCTAAAGTAGCCTATAAGAAGACCCAAGGCACTGAGGTATCCGCCATCAGATTCAAGAAGACGAAAACCTGGCAAGCATTCGTGCAGATGATGGATCCCAGTGTCCCCGCCTCAAGAGTCTGCAGGGTTGTGAGAGCCCTGACTGGACGTGACATCAAACCCCTCCCTGACCAGCATCTCTCTATCCCCCACAGCAACCTACCACCTCGCTGAGCAGTATCATAAGTGGACAAAGCTGATGCAGCAGTACATCATTGTGCCAGGGTTGCATCCCTCTGCATCCACAGGCATGTGCATGCAACAGGCGGTCTACCTCCAATCCAGGGCAAACATAAAGTCCAAAGAAGCCCCAGAACCCTTCTCAGAGAGGGAGCTGAACTCCGCCTTGCAAGCTACCGCAGGAAATGAGCATCCTCCCCGCCCAACTGAAGCATATCCCACCAGCAGGCCTCTCCGTCCTACTATCCATCCTGAACCGTTTATGGGCTGAGATCAGAGTCCGGCGGACTGTAGAAGAGCTGAAATCATCCCACTCCTGAAAGCAGACAATCCTCCGTCAGATGTAAAGTCATACCGTCCAGTGGCCCTCCTCTCCTGCATAGGGAAACCCCTGGAGCCAATGATCCGAAACAGGCTGTAGCCTTGAGCGGAAGAGCGAGGGTCCATTCCACAGGATCAGAGTGGATCTACAGTTTAATACCTGGCCAACCTCTCACAAGGCGTCTTTGCCAGCCTTTCCAAGAGCAAGCAGGCTGAGAGGAGTCTGGGGGTATTTATCGATTTCCTGGCTGCCTTCGACACCGTCTGACATCAGGGCATCCTCCCAAGCTCTCCGTGGCGGGTATCTCAGGGCATCAGGTCGGATGGCTTAGGGCATGGCTCGCCCACCGCCTGAGACACGTGAGGGGGAACAATGCACGTGGCAACCCTTGCACAAGGCTCCCCCTATCCCCCTGCTCTACCTCCTTTGGACTGCAGATCTGCCTAGGTGCATCGAGGAACCCTCGCCTTCTACCCTCTGCCTCTCCTGCACCGATGATTTATCCATCCTGGTGCAAGGCTCGGCTGAACCAGCGCAGCATGCAGTATCCGTGGTGGAAGCCTGAGTCAAGTCCCACTTCGTCAAGATTCGCTGAAAAAAGACAGAAGCTATATTGTTTACCATCAGTCCATGCGAAGGAAATGAGAAGCCGGGAGCTCCAAGCCTCCTCATGGGGAGCTAGATGATAGTCAGCAAACCCCAAGGTCCTCGTTGTTAATCTGGACAGCGGAGTTCGCTTCTCAGAGCAGGCAAGGCAGGCCACAAGCAAGCATCGCGCTCGCAGCCGCTTACCTGGAGCCCTCTGCGGGACATACTGGAGGTCGCATCCAGCATCCCTCCACTGCCTCTGCACAGGCTACACCCATCCATCAATAATTTATGCAACCAGGGTCTGAAAATTCAATATGTGATAGCAGTTTTTGCAGTAAACTCTATTCACATCATGCACTACGTGAGGGCAGTCATTGCAGTCAGCTCTGCCCACAACATGACGGCAGTTTTTGCAGTATACTCTGCACACAACATGCACTACGTGAGAGTAGTCTTTGCAGTACACTCTGCTAACAACATAGTGCAGTGGCCCGCATCATCATGGACCTCACAGGGTAGCTGGAGTATGGGATCGTCTACCAGAAATTGTGATTCTAAGCTTCCTGGATATCTATTCAGCGGCGGTTTAGACCCTGATGATTCTTCCAATCCCCCTGAGCAGTAGCATTTCTGCTTCCTCATGCCTCTCAATCCCTATCCGAGTATTGTTTGCGCAATTAGTGATGCATATGCGTTATTTCCCAAAGTGTGGGATGATAACAAGATAAAGAAGGGAATTAAGATCATTTTTGACCGCGGTCTATAGAGGTTACTGAACTTTTGTCCTCAGGTATATATATAGGTATCTGGAATTGCTGGGAACGGGCAAATTCTCAACGGATTTGGACAACTTTTTTTTCCTGAAAGGTAATAATGTTTTACGAAGATATCGCAGGTAGGAACTGGTCCCGGAGCATTTGAAACATTACTTTTTTGGGTAGAAAGTTTGAAAAAATGGGGTATGCTGTAAAAGGCTCAATTCTCAACGGATTTTGACAAACTTTTTTTTCCTGAAAAGTAATAATATTTTAGGAAGATCTGGAGGGGTGGAACATGTCCTGGAGCATTTGAAACATTACTTTTTTGAGTAGAAAGATTGAAAAATGAGGTATGGTGAGAAATGGCGAGAAAAGAAATGGCGAGAGCTGACTTTGAAGTTGGTTAAAAAGGAAGGGGAGTGTGAAGTGCTTGGGGGTGTGATGGGGTGATGTGATAGGGGCAGTGCTGGGCGGGGCCTGCTATTGCCTGTGTCTAGCCGCCCCCTTGCGGCCTACCTTTTCCAGACAAAGCATTTTTTTCTCCTGTGGGAAAGGTCTCTCGCCTTTTTTGTCGCCGGTCTTGGGAGCATAATCTGAGTCTGCCAATCATTTTAGCGTCGCTTGTGAAACGTTTTGCTGCTTGGCAAAACAGCTTACATTGCTAAGAAACCGAAGCGACTTGTTCAATTCCTTTTTGTGTAAGTTTGTTTCAAATCATCTTTTTCGATGCCACTGAAGCAGATGAACTCAGCGAAAAACAAAACATAATACAATCAACAGTTAATGAATTATTTTATTGGGGATGTTTTATATTATTTGTACATTTATTCTAGATGAGCAAAACTGCTCAGGTTCACCACCTCAGCCTAGACTGCTCTACTTCTAGCATCTTAGAACTAATGAGGCGTCCAATGGCACACACTTGTATTGCTAACAAGTACTGCACACATGATGAAACCCACACTTTATGGAAGCCATAAACTCATGGAAGAGAAGTGGGGCTGAAAGCGGATGGCAAGGCGCTTTCGGGATGAAAAGGAGGGCTGGGCATACAGGTGATCGCCAGCAAAACGGAGAAAATCTCATGTAACCCGCACTCTGCCTGGAATAAGAGAGATGCGCGAATACTTCAAAACTGCGTCAAGGTTGTGTGTTGGTTGTGTTATTGTTAAAAATTAAATTTATATCATCCCCACAAAGAAAAAAAGAACAAGTATATGGCGCAGAGCGCAATAGGTGACCGCGGAGCTCTCAACATACCACATTTATCAACCTTTCTACCCAAAAAAGTAATGTTTCAAATGCTTTGGGAGAGGTTCCACCCCTCCAGATCTTCCTAAAATGTTAATACCTTTCAGCAACAAAAAAAGTTCGTCAAAATCCCTTCAGAATTTAGCATTTTACAGCATACCCATTTTTCAAATTTTCGACCCCTCCAAAAAAGTAATGTTTCAAATGCTTCGGGATCAGTTCCACCCCTCCAGATCTTTCTAAAATGTCTTTACCTTTCAGCAAAAAAAAACTTTGTCCAAATCCGTTGAGAATTGAGCATTTTACAACTTACCCCATTTTTCAAACTTTCTACCCAAAAAAGTAATGTTTCAAATGCTCCGGGATCAGTTCCACCCCTCCAGATCTTCCTAAAATTTTATTACCTTTCAGGAAAAAAAAGTTTGTCAAAATCCGTTGAGAATTGAGCATTTTACAACTTACCCCATTTTTCAAACTTTCTACCCAAAAAAGTAATGTTTCAAATGCTCCGGGATCAGTTCCACCCCTCCAGATCTTCCTAAAATATTATTACCTTTCAGGGAAAAAAAAGTTTGTCAAAATCCGTTGAGAATTGAGCATTTTACAGCATACCCCACTTTTCAACCTTTCTACCCAAAAAAGTAATGTTTCAAATGTTCAAAACCGGGTCTACCCCTCCAGATCTTCCTAAAAATAGCATTACCTTTCAGGAAAAAAAAAAGTTTGTCAAGATCCGTTGAGAATTCGCCCGGGGCCAGCATTTCCAGAAATACATATATACATATATATGAGGACAAAAGTTGAGTAACCTCTATAGACCGCGGAGCGGCCCTTCGGGCCGCTCCGCGGTCAAAAACATTTCAAAATGTTTCCATATGCTATCTGCCCCCAGTCCCTGTTCTGCTTTTCATGGGTATTGTCAGGATATGGAACTCCAAATGAAGCGTCACTATAGTGAAAAACTCCTATTAAAAGTGAGCTAATGAGCTAACTCAGTTGTATAGCTCCCAATCTAAGATATCGTATAAAAATTGCCCCTTTTCAAATAGAATAATACAATCTAGAAATTATCACATCTCTCAAAAAGACTGTCTTTAATTAGGTTGCGAGCTGGGTACCCTTTTCGTTTAAAAAGTTTTGGCAACAGAGTAGAAGAGAAAAAAAAAAAGGGTGAACTATTTATATAATGGATTTGCGCTGAAAAACGTGGAAGCTTCTTCATTTTATTCCTGCTGCAAACATCCCTAATAAGGATAAAAAGTATGCTTATGCAACACATCATGATGGAATATGTGATTTCTAAGGTGTGTGCTTAAAAGTGAAACACCATTCAAGCTATACTCAGAAAAGTCCAGCAATATCGTCTGCTCACCCAGAGATAATTTACAATGTGATACGCTGCTGAACATGCTGCGTTCCTGCATCTCCTTCATCGCCCCCTCCTTCCGCAGCATCGCATTCTCTGCTTATAGCCGTTGAACCTCTCGCTGTGACTCCGCCAAATTCATCTGCCAATTATCCACCAATTCTCTACCGTCAAATGGTATCAATGAAATGAAAAGCTAGCCTCCAGCTCTCGGGTGTAGGATTTCTGTGAATTGGCATTCTTGTCTTGACGACCAAGCTTCTTGTTCAGAGACATTATGCAGTTGTTTTGCTCAAGGTTCAGCTGCTGAAGTAATTCTACCTGACCTAAATTCAATATATTTTATGAATAAAAGTTTCCATATAAAATATTCTATGCAAAAGTTTGTCAAAAGGTTTGATTTACGTTGCAGAGACTCGTCCATCCTTTCTCCAGAAATTTCCACGGCGTCCAGAATGAATAGGAACGGCTACAAATATCAGTTTTGTGTCATTTCAAAATGCGCAGTTTGCTTTACCTAATTATTTTTATTTCCTTGCTAGCTTTCTGCGAATCCATTGGGAAGAATTATGGCATTGAGTGAGGAAATATAGCAAAGTGACAGCAAGCAATGGAGTGGCTAGATGAAGATTTGGATGTACTGCTGGAATGGGGCCAGAACATTGGGGAGATCGAAACTGCCTCTTCTCAGCCTGTGACCAGCCAAGAGCTCATAGGGCCAAGTCAGCCATCATCGAAAGCAAGCAGTCAGATACCAAGCAGCCAGCTCCGGTCTTGCCGCTACATTGCTAGATAATTCCAAACCGTACAATTTATTATTAATTTGACCAAGCATATTTGTGGCGTTTCCCAAGCCAGTTTCGTTGACCTTGAGTCGATGCGGCGGGCAGAGCGGTGCCTAGTTCATTCTGTCTATAAACCTGCCCCTGTCCTCCTCCACTTTCTCCCTTCAGTGCACGATGAAAGAGATCCTCGCTACGTTCCTGCTGTAATACTCCACAGCGTTTGGTAGAACAGAGAGCTAGGTTGCTCAGCTGTACCCTATGACCGACCACCTCTACAAAGCCGACTACAATGCCCAGCCCAACTTCCGCCTACAGCGCCCTTTCTACAACTCCAGCCTTTGATCTCGCCGCCGCCTTCTAACAGCAGCGTTCGAGTCAACGGCTCCAGTCACCAATCTACCGCGACAGGACAGCGAATCGAGACCAGCCTGCAATGCCGGCCTTCGCTTCGCTGCTAGACAGAATCACCTGCAGCGCCCGGACTTCACCCAGCCAGAGACGGCCTCAAGAACTCCGATACGGCGGCATCTGCGACTATGCTGCAAGGAATTGAAAATTGACTTTGAGTCTATTTTCAATGTCCGATCTTCACCAGCAACATTGCAGCTCCGAGTTTCACACTATCCTTGAGTGGATATTGCAAAACTCTCTACGTCAGACAACGTCATCGATGACGTCAGCCAATGTCAGTGCCACCGTACTTCGCTGCAACGGGTCCAGAAGCGAACTGAAAAGTTCCTCCTCAACTACCAGCCCACTTCAATGATTTCACTCTATCCTTATGGATTTTGTGAAATCGTTCTACGCCAACGATTGAGACCAGATTCGACTTCGATGCCTGGCAGTGAAAATTAACTGAAAAGTTTCTTTTCATGCCATCTTTGAAAAGCATCGTCGACAGAATTTCATCATCCTTGAATGGATTTTGACAATTCTCTACCGCTGCTAGCCTACCAGCTCTGAACGACTTTGCAGCTGGATTTTGAAAAATTGGCTATTGTCAGTTTTTAAAGCGCTCTGCTACCAGCCCCAGTCTATGTCGGCACGGAATCAACTTCACTGCTTGAGCATCGAAAACTAACTGAAAAGTTGTTTTCCTGCTATCTATGCAAGCATCGTCAACGGCAATTTCATTATCCTTGAACGGATTCTGAAATTCCCTGCAGCTACCAGCCAGCAACGGAATCTTTGCATCTGCTGCTAGAGTTTCAAAATTGGCTCCGGTCAGTTTTCAAACTCGCTGCTGCCCGCTGCAATCTTCACCGGCCAGCAGCTGCCAGCTTTCCAGCCGACGCTTCGTCTTCACTGCTCGAGTTCGAAAATTGGCTCCGATCAGTTTTCGGAACTCACTGCTGCCTGCTGCAATCTTCGCCGGTCAACAGCAGCCAGCTATCCAGCAGAAGCTTCGCCTCCGCTGCTCGAGTTTGGAAATCGGCTCCGATCAGTTTTCAAACTCACTGCTGCCTGCTGCAATCTTTGCCGGACAACAGTAGCCAGCCTTCCAGCGAAAGCTTTGCCTCTGCTGCTCGAGTTCGAAAATTGGCTCCGATCAGTTTTCAAACTCACTGCTGCCTGCTGCAATCTTCGCCGGCCATCACCGTTTATGAATCCTTTCGGATTTGTAAACTTTTGAGCATCGCTGGAGAAGACCAGCCCGATTCAGAATCGGCCACCATCTTTCGACTTCGCCCATCTAGATTTACTAATCTTTATGATTATGTGAATCTCTGCGCAAGAAACTGGAAGACACTCGGCGAAAACCGATTCAGAATCGGCCTCTACTCTTCAATGATTGACAGTGGCCTGCACGGACACAGCCTAGCGGACTGCATCCACTGCGGCCTCTACGCCCTGCCGGCCATCTGCAACCCCAGCCTGCTCGCCTATGGCCAGAAGGACTACTTCATGGACAGCGTCAACTGCGAGCGCAACGCCTTCAAGGCCTCCGTCCTCTGCGTATGCTCCGACAGCAACGCCATCCACAAAGGGCCCTCCAGAGACCTGCGCCCTCCTCCTTCTGCCCGTCCTTGAAGACAGCGTAGCTCCTGGACAACTACCGCTGCTTTTGCTATGGCTTTCTGGATGGCCACAACTGGAACCTGAACGCCGCGGACTGCAACATGTTCAGTATCCTGGACAACTTCGACTGCGGCCTCTGCCACTTCCAGCTCACCATCGGTGACATCAACTGGCCTCCAAACTCCGTCTGCTCGACTGCGGCCACTGCTTGCTGCCTATCCTCTGCTCCAGCATCAAGCGGAACTAGTCCGGCATCTGCGCCGCCTTCTACTCTGGCAGCTACATGTACACGCACAGCGCCATGAAGCTCCGCCTTTGGAAGACGTCTCTCCAATTCCACAAGGGCCATCACTATCACCCTCCTTCCTTACTGCGCCCCACAGCCAGAGGTCGGTGGTGTACAAGGCCTACGGAATCCTGGACGGCTTCCGCAACAACTTCGGCAACTGCATGAGCGTGTACAGCGTCATGAAGTTCCACATCTGGAAGGCGCCCACTCCAGACCTCAAAAGGTCTCCTGCCCTCCACCCTCCTCCTTGCTCCGCCCAGCAGTAAGAGGTTGGTGGTGTACCAGGCATACGGAAACCTGGACGGCTTCCAGCTCCACCTCCACGGACACGCCAACAAATTGGCCAACTGAGATCAATTCGCCCCCTGCCAGACTTTGCACTATCTATTGAGATATGCAAATTCTATCTACGCTTCTTTTGACAAATCTAAAAGGAGGCAAGAGTAATGCTAAACATAAAGTTTACGTAACTCTGCAAAGCCTCTTTTGGAGCGGCCTTCAGACAGCTCTGCTACAGCAGTTCCTCCAACTCCGCCCTGCCTTCAGCTCAGCACCTATACCCCGAGCAAGTTGCCAGCGTCATCCTGAGCTGCGTCAATCTCTTCATGGCCATCAACGACTGCAACTTGCCCGGCATCATCCCAAGCTGCATCAATTTCTTCTCCGCCTTCAACATGAACAATTGCTCAGCATCATCCCGAGCTGCGTAAACTCTTCCCCATGCCTAACCTGAACACTTGCTCAGTGTCATCCCGAGCTGCGGAAAACTCTCTGCTGCCTTCAAACTAAGCAATTGCATGGCCACTCGCCCCTGCCTACGGGCCTCAAGAATCGACGTAAGAGAAATGACATAAACCCGAGCAGACAACACAGTCATCCCGAGCTGCAGAATTTGGTGCAGTCCAGCCAGGCCAACTGTTCCAGTCATAAGAAGCGCAGAGAAAGTACTACTTTCTCACCACCCTTGAAAGGCCCTCATCACTCTGCGATGCCTAAAAGGCATGGCCAAAACTTCGCCGCCCTCCCATCCTGTGGCCTATACGCAGCCAAAGGACCTCCAGTCCTCCCTCCAGCGGATTCGCTTGTACCAGATGCCTGAGCCTTACAAGCCCTGCATGTCCGCCTAGTGCACCCCCGACATACAATCCCCTCAATTTGTCCCTTCAAAGCCTCACAGCCTCCAGTGCGACAGGCGCCTAAGCATTGCCTAGCTTAGACCGCCCACCTTTCGCACCACCAACATGCGCGTCCATCTTCATTCACCTCTTACCTCAGCCTCTACTTTCGCCGCCGGGCGAGAGAGAAGGGTACCCAAACGGAACCAGGAACCTAAGCCTACAGGCCAGTGCCTCCAATTGCGCGGCCATGATTCGCCTGTCTCCGGACCTGAACCTGAGCCAGGTGGCCAAGGCCTAGAAGGACTACAGTCAGATGGCCAGCGCTCGCATCGAACGCGCCGACATCATCATAAACAGCATCCTCAAACTACCCCCCTTCCTCCACTCCTCATAGGAACGGATGCCAAAGACCTGCTTCAGCTATGGCCACTACAAGAACATCGTCTATCTAGCCGCCGGCGCATTCAGCACGTCCTCATGACACCCTCCATCTACCCTCAACCCCCCTCCTTCACTGAGGCAGATCAAGAAAGGCCAAGAGTGCGTTCTTCTATGCCAAGCGCGCCCAGCTGGGCATCTCTGAGACGCAGAGCATCCTCAGCCAGTGCCACGCAGACAGCGCACAGATGAACGCCAACAACCCCTGCACCCTCAAACACTCTTCCTTTCTCCTAAGGATGGGAGCTGAAGACTAGCCTCTTCTATCGCCACTTCGAGATCATCGCATTTCGCATCACTGGCGTATCTGCAAGTCTTCACAGCACCCTACCTGTACCTTCCAGCCCCACCCCCTCCAAACCTGAGACAGGCCAAGATTGGCCTCAAGTGCACGCAGAGCTTCTCCAGCCGGCGCCTCTCAGACAACAGACAGGAGCTGAAGACTAGCCTCTTATATCGCCGCTACAAGAACACTGCCATTCACACCACTGGCGTATCTGCAAGTCTTCACATCACCTACTCTCTACCCCAGCCCCATCCA
>JASANA010001064.1:0-37890 GCA_030248095.1 Ptycholaimellus sp. GST1_10
GCATCACTGGCGCTTCCCAGTGATAATTTGAGGGAAGCGCCTCTGCAATTGCATCACTGGCACTTCCCAAATACAGTTTGAGGGAAGCGCCTCTGCAATTGCATCACTGGCGCTTCCCAGTGATAATTTGAGGGAAGCGCCTCAGCAATTGCATCACTGGCTCTTCCCAGTGATAGTTTTAGGGAAGCGCCTATGCAATTGCATCACTGGCGCTTCCCAGTGATAATTTGAGGGAAGCGCCTCAGCAATTGCATCACTGGTGCTTCCCAATGATAATTTGAGGGAAGCGCCTCAGCAATTGCATCACTGGTGCTTCCCAATGATAATTTGAGGGAAGCGCCTCAGCAATTGCATCACTGGCGCTTCCAAATGATAATTTGAGGGAAGCGCCTCAGCAATTGCATCACTGGCGCTTCCCAGTGATAGTTTTAGGGAAGCGCCTCAGCAATTGCCTTAGCCTTAGCCTTAGCCTAGTTAAGCCCGTTCCCTCATCGCCTCAGCAATTGCATCACTGGCGCTTCCCAGTGATAGTTTTAGGGAAGCGCCTCAGCAATTGCCTTAGCCTTAGCCTTAGCCTAGTTAAGCCCGTTCCCTCATCGCCTCAGCAATTGCATCACTGGCGCTTCCCAGTGATAATTTGAGGGAAGCGCCTTTGCAATTGCATCACTGGCGCTTCCCAATGATAATTTGAGGGAAGCGCCTCTGCAATTGTATCATTGGCGCTTCCCAATGATAATTTGAGGGAAGCGCCTCAGCAATTGCATCACTGGCGCTTCCCAGTGATAGTTTTAGGGAAGCGCCTCAGCAATTGCCTTAGCCTTAGCCTAGTTAAGCCCGTTCCCTCATCGCCTCAGCAATTGCATCACTGGCGCTTCCCAGTGATAATTTGAGGGAAGCGCCTCAGCAATTGCATCATTGGCGCTTCCCAATGATAATTTGAGGGAAGCGTCTCTGCAATTGCATCATTGGCGTTTCCCAATGATAATTTGAGGGAAGCGCCTCTGCAATTGCATCACTGGCGCTTCCCATTGATAATTTGAGGGAAGCGCCTCTGCAATTGTATCATTGGCGGTTCCCAATGATAATTTGAGGGAAGCGCCTCAGCAATTGCATCACTGGCGCTTCCCAATGATAATTTGAGGGAAGCGCCTCAGCAATTGCATCACTGGCGCTTCCCAGTGATAGTTTTAGGGAAGCACCTCAGCAGTTGCCTTATCCTTAGCCTAGTTAAGCCCGTTCCCTCATCGCCTCAGCAATTGCATCACTGGTGCTTCCTAGTGATAGTTTTAGGGAAGCAGACTTCCCTGTCAAAATGCAGAAAAAAGAGGACATCATAGCAGGGCTAAGGCTTGTACTGTCTTTGAAATGAATCTATGGTTAACCTATGTAAACTGCAGAAGGAGACAATGACTCGGACTTCTTATTTCCATTGTTAGGCTTCTGTTGGTCTTTAAGTGAACCCATGCGAATCGCAGAAGGAGACAATAGCTGTAATGGCCAGCTGTAAAGGCTAGACTTGGTAAGGCAAAGGGTACAATTCATAAAGCCTAATTAGAATCTGTCTCATAGGGCTGTGTGGTCACATGGTTGTTATGATTGTCCCCAAACTAGGGAGGGTTACATTCGAATTCACCCCAGTGTGTCCCAGTTTTTTGCCTTTTAATATATACTTTTCAGTTTTCATCAAAATCAAAAGTAGAACAAAAGTAGAAGATCAAAAATAGAAGTGTCTGATACCATCGGCAAGCCAAAAAATAAGTCTCATTTATCCAAAAATTGAAAATGTCCCGAGTTAAAAGTCAAAGTAATATAATAACTACTTCTGAAATCTGCCGCGTCATCTGCAATTTGTTTTTGGGTGTTCATGGAAAGTTAAACCCATGCAGAGTGCAGAAGGAGACGACTTTGCCTTTCACAGGTCTTGAAATGAACCCATGTAAATGGCCAGAGGAGATACTGGATGAAGACATCCCTGTGGAAATATGGAAGGAGGAAGAAATGGCTTATACTGGTTCTGAAGTGAGGCGCGGCCTATTTCTCTCCAGCATAAAGCTGTTGACTCAAAAAAAACCTCGCCATGATCTTCTTCAATATCCAGCCCCTCTTACACATAACCCAGTTTAATCTAGTCCAGGAAAACCGAAATGCTGACCAGATGCTTAACCCCAAGTTCGTTCCTAGTCCTAGCTTTCAGTGATGCTTAACCCCAAGTTTGTTCCTAGCCTTTAACTTAGCTTAGTTATCTATGATTTGTGCAGAATTGCAGGGTAAAAAAATGTTCAACAATTGTTAATTTTGACTTTGAGAAATCAAAATCTGTCCATCCATGTGAACTTAGAGTGTCAGGATCACGAGTCTGGCCTTGAATTGATTCAAGAATGCATAGAACTGGGCCCTGGCTGAAAAGAAGTATTAGTCTAACCTGGCCTATGACTAACTTAGTATAGTTATCTATGTGCCTCAATCCAGGATTTGTGTAGAATTGCAAGGTAAAAATGTTCAACAAATGCTAATTTTGACTTTGTGAAATCAAAAGCTGTTGATCCATGTGCATTTTGTGAGATAACAATAGGTTTTTGTGGAGAAATGAGCTTAAAATACGAAGGGCGCTGGATGACACTGGCTGGCACTGGATGGCTGGCTGAATGGAACTGTGGCAACAGCTTCTACACCCAATACAGCTTAAAAATGGCTGGCAACTCTGTTTCTAACTTTTTCATTATAACGATTGCATAATTTATTAAGATGAAAATATATTTCTTAAGTAGGCTGACTCCTAGAACCCCCCCCCCCGAACAATTACACCCCCCCCGAACAATTACACCCCCCCGAACAATTACACCCCCCCCCGAAGATATACACCCCCCCCGAAGGGTACTATATTGAAAATTTTTTTATTGCCTCAACATACTTCTCTGTACATATCTCGAAATTTAAACTCACGGAATTTTCATGTAGATGATTAAACACCTACTTTTTACTCCTAAGCAACTAGTAGGTACTGCCACAGTATGGACCATGGCTCCTAAGCAACTAGTAGGTACTGCCACAGTATGGACCATGGCTCCTAAGCAACTATGGGTGGTACTGCCACAGTATACGCGCATTTTGACTAAGCCTAAGGGGTTGCCGTAAACAGTATCCTAGTACTACTCCTGGTAGTAGGCAGACTAACTAGTAAAAAGTAGGTATATAGTTGTTTATATAAAAATTCCGTGAGTTTAAATTTCAAGATATGTAAAGAGAAGTATGTTAAGGCAATAAAAAAATTTTCAATATAGTACCCTTCGGGGGGGGTGTATATCTTTGGGGGGGGGTGTATATGTATAATACCCTTCGGGGGGGGTGTAATTGTTCGGGGGGGGGGGTTCTAGGAGCCAGCCCTTAAGTATACACTTCTTCTGGGGTTACACACTACCTTTTGATAAGGGCAATTTGATATAGCTTTTTTATTTTGATATTGCAATCTTTTGATTATCGCAAATTTCTGATGCCCTGCCATACCTTGCTTTCCCCTGCTGCGCGCCCTGCCCTGCTTCGCCCTTTTGCTCACCCTGCATTGCCATCTGCAGCTCGCCCTACCCTGCTTCTCCCTGCTGCTTGCTGTGCCATGCGTTGCCCTTTTGCTCACAATGCCCTGCCCAGCTCGATTAAGGTTAAGGTTGGTAAGGGTATCTTGTTCCAACTGGCGGCCATCTGCTGCTCGCTCTGCCCTGCTTCTCCCTGCTGCTCGCCCTGAACTGATTTCTCCTGATGCTCGCCCTGCCCTGCTTCGCCATGTTGCTCACATTGCCCTGACCTTCTCTGATTAAGATTAAGGCTGTTAAAGTTATCCTGTGCCAACTGGCGGCCATCTGCTACTCGCTCTGCCCTGCTTTCTCCTGATGCTCGCCCTGCCTTGATTTTTGGTGTTTTTTTGAAAAATGGCAAATTTCTAGAAATTTTTAGTCAAAATTTCCCCAACGAAGGCTGGATTAATACTCAGCACAGCACTTCAAG
This sequence comes from Ptycholaimellus sp. GST1_10, assembly GCA_030248095.1. Lineage (NCBI taxonomy): Eukaryota > Metazoa > Nematoda > Chromadorea > Chromadorida > Chromadoridae > Ptycholaimellus > Ptycholaimellus sp. GST1_10. The sequence goes on from JASANA010001064.1 coordinate 4,000, forward strand.
TCCAACGACGCCCGTATGATTAAGGTTTAATGATTATTCAAAAATCAGACATTTTTTTGTCTTGTTCTTAATTTTCACTGAGGGCATATGCACAGCTCCGATCACTTTTTTGGCACAAACAGAAATAGAGCTGGATCACCAATTTGCAGACCTGGAGAGGCTGAATTGATAGAGAAATCATCGTTCGTTTGAACTCATTAGGTCTTTTGGTTGAGTTCGGTGAACCGTTTAACCGGAATTTTGCCTTCTCTACCCAAAATTAGCATTCTCCACTGCTCCCATTCAAATTTCGAGTTAGATTCAAAAACGCAACAGTCAGAGTACTCCACCAGCCTTCTCCACCAGAAATTTGCTTTCTCCACCTGCGATTGGCCTTTCTTGCTATGTTTAGAAAGCATAAGCCTTACCTAGCCCTACGTCTGCGATTGGACTTATCAACCTTCTCCACCAGAAATTGGCTTTCTCCACCTGCGATTGGCCTTCTACACTGCTCCCATTCAAATTTCTGCTATGATTCAAAAAAGCAACAGTCAGAGTACTCCACCAGCCTTCTCCACCAGAAATTGGCATTCTCCACCTGCGATTGGCCTTCTACGCTGCTCCCATTCAAATTTTGGCTAAGATTCAAAAACGCAACTGCCACATATCTCCACCAGCCTTATCTACCTGAATTTTGCCTTCTCTACCCAAAATTAGCATTCTCCACTGCTCCCATTCGAATTTCGGGTTAGATTCAAAAAAGCAACAGTCAGAATACTCCACCAGCCTTCTCCACAAGAAATTTGCTTTCTGCACCTGCGATTGGCCTTTTACACTGCTCCCATTCAAATTTCGGCTGCAACGTCCTCTCCAACCCCCTGCCCGCCTTTCGCCACTCCGTCTATTTCTGTACCCTATTTCTGCCTATTTCAAAGAGTACCCTATTTCTATTTCTCCACAAAAACAGAAGGTTTTTGTCGAGAAATGCCTAGTTTATATAAAATTGGTCAGTTTTGGTGTTTTTTTTTGAAAAATTGCTAAGTTCAAAAAAATTTTGTCAGAATTTACCCGTCAAAGGCTGGATTCCGACTCAGTGCAGCACTACAAATCAAACGAAGCCCATATGATGGGGGTTTAATGATTATTTCAAAAATTGCACAATTTATGTCTTGTTCTTAATTTTCACTGAGTGCCATCGGCACTGCTCACACCACTTTTCACCAAAAACTGCACTTCCCGCCGCCTCTGCTGCAAAAGCAAGCAAAAAAAGCGAAGGGTGTGATGCTGCTCTTGCCACCGCCTCTGCCAAACGCGCAAGCAGAAAAAGCGAAGGGAGCAAAAGAAACTAACCATGAAGTAAGGTCAAAAGTCATCTGCCGCCTGCCTCTACAGGGCATCAAAATCAGAATCCTGCCAATCCCCCAGTCCAGCAGCCAAGAGCTGAAAAAGCAAGGAAGCAAGCCTTCCATCATCTGCAGGCTTCCACTGCAAGGACTGGAGCTCCTCCCGCCGCCTCTTCCTCCAACTGGGCCAGTTTTAGGACTGCCTGGCTGCAGGAATGCGAAAAAAAAACAAAGCAGAGCATCCTCAACATTACATCTGCCAAAATCAATGGTCTCCTGAGCAGAAGAGCTGAACTAGATGCTTCTGTGATGTGTTGGCAGATTGCTCGCTGCTGTGATGACACTTTCTCAGAGACAGACACTTACTAAGACAGACACTTTCTCAGATAGACTAACTTAGACAGAAACTCAGACACTCTGCTGCTCTGCTGTTGTGATGTGTTGACAGTTTACTCGCTCTGTGATGACACTTTCTCAGAGACAGATACTTACTCAAAGACAGAGACTTACTCAGAGACAGAGACATACTCAGACAAAGACTAACTCAGACACTCTGCTGATGTGCTTCTGTGATGTGTTGGCAGATTGATCGCTGCTGTGATGACATTTTCTCAGAGACAGACACTTACTAAGACAGACACTTTCTCAGATAGACTAACTCAAACAGAAACTCAGAAACTCTGCTGCTCTGCTGTTGAGATGTGTTGACAGTTTGCTCGCTCTGTGATGACACTTTCTCAGAGACAGATACTTACTTACTCAGAGACAGAGACTTACTCAGAGACAGAGACTAACTCAGACACTCTGCCGATACGCGTATGTGATGTGTTGGCAGATTGCTCGCTGCTGTGATGACACTTTCTCAGAGACAGACACGTCCCACTTCCTAGTCAACCAGCTTCGCTCTGCACAATCCAATGCAAGCCCAGCCCATGTTAACAAGACTTTACCAGAAGCCCAGCATCGAGATTCTCACCACAGTCTTCTCCATCATCCAGCCCCACTTCCTCGTCAACTATCTTCATTCTGCAAGCCTAGTCTAACCCAGCCTATATGAACAAGTCTTTTTACCAAAAGCTAAGCATGGAGATTCTCGCCATTGTCTTCTCCATCATCCAGCCCCAATTTCTCATCAACCAGCTTCGTTCTGCACAGTTCAATACAAGCCCAGCCCATGTTAACAAGACTTTACCAGAAGCCCAGCATCGAGATTCTCACCACAGTCTTCTCCATCATCCAGCCCCACTTCCTCGTCAACTATCTTCATTCTGCAAGCCTAGTCTAACCCAGCCTATATGAACAAGTCTTTTTACCAGAAGCTAAGCATGGAGATTCTCGCCATTGTCTTCTCCATCATCCAGCCCCAATTTCTCATCAACCAGCTTCGTTCTGCACAGTTCAATACAAGCCCAGCCCATGTGAACAAGACTTTTTACCAGAAGCCCAGCATGGAGATTCTCGCCACAGTCTTCTCCATCATCCAGCCCCACTTCCTCGTCAACTATCTTCATTCTGCAAGCCTAGTCTAACCCAGCCTATATGAACAAGTCTTTTTACCAGAAGCTAAGCATGGAGATTCTCGCCATTGTCTTCTCCATCATCCAGCCCATCTTCCTTGTCAACCAGCTTCGTTCTGCACAATCCAATACAAGCCCAGCCCATGTGAACAAGACTTTTTACCAGAAGCCCAGCATGGAGATTCTCGCCACAGTCTTCTCCATCATCCAGCCCCACTTCCTCGTCAACTATCTTCATTCTGCAAGCCTAGTCTAACCCAGCCTATATGAACAAGTCTTTTTACCAGAAGCTAAGCATGGAGATTCTCGCCATTGTCTTCTCCATCATCCAGCCCATCTTCCTTGTCAACCAGCTTCGTTCTGCACAGTTCAATACAAGCCCAGCCCATGTTAACAAGACTTTACCAGAAGCCCAGCATCGAGATTCTCGCCACAGTCTTCTCCATCATCCAGCCCCACTTCCTCGTCAACTATCTTCATTCTGCAAGCCTAGTCTAACCCAGCCTATATGAACAAGTCTTTTTACCAGAAGCTAAGCATGGAGATTCTCGCCATTGTCTTCTCCATCATCCAGCCCATCTTCCTTGTCAACCAGCTTCGTTCTGCACAATCCAATACAAGCCCAGCCCATGTGAACAAGACTTTTTACCAGAAGCCCAGCATGGAGATTCTCGCCACAGTCTTCTCCATCATCCAGCCCCACTTCCTCGTCAACTATCTTCATTCTGCAAGCCTAGTCTAACCCAGCCTATATGAACAAGTCTTTTTACCAGAAGCTAAGCATGGAGATTCTCGACATTGTCTTCTCCATCATCCAGCCCATCTTCCTTGTCAACCAGCTTCGTTCTGCACAATCCAATACAAGCCCAGCCCATGTGAACAAGACTTTTTACCAGAAGCCCAGCATGGAGATTCTCGCCACAGTCTTCTCCATCATCCAGCCCCACTTCCTCGTCAACTATCTTCATTCTGCAAGCCTAGTCTAACCCAGCCTATATGAACAAGTCTTTTTACCAGAAGCTAAGCATGGAGATTCTCGCCATTGTCTTCTCCATCATCCAGCCCATCTTCCTTGTCAACCAGCTTCGTTCTGCACAATCCAATACAAGCCCAGCCCATGTGAACAAGACTTTTTACCAGAAGCCCAGCATGGAGATTCTCGCCACAGTCTTCTCCATCATCCAGCCCCACTTCCTCGTCAACTATCTTCATTCTGCAAGCCTAGTCTAACCCAGCCTATATGAACAAGTCTTTTTACCAGAAGCTAAGCATGGAGATTCTCGCCATTGTCTTCTCCATCATCCAGCCCATCTTCCTTGTCAACCAGCTTCGTTCTGCACAATCCAATACAAGCCCAGCCCATGTGAACAAGACTTTTTACCAGAAGCCCAGCATGGAGATTCTCGCCACAGTCTTCTCCATCATCCAGCCCCACTTCCTCGTCAACTATCTTCATTCTGCAAGCCTAGTCTAACCCAGCCTATATGAACAAGTCTTTTTACCAGAAGCTAAGCATGGAGATTCTCGCCATTGTCTTCTCCATCATCCAGCCCATCTTCCTTGTCAACCAGCTTCGTTCTGCACAATCCAATACAAGCCCAGCCCATGTGAACAAGACTTTTTACCAGAAGCCCAGCATGGAGATTCTCGCCACAGTCTTCTCCATCATCCAGCCCCACTTCCTCGTCAACTATCTTCATTCTGCAAGCCTAGTCTAACCCAGCCTATATGAACAAGTCTTTTTACCAGAAGCTAAGCATGGAGATTCTCGCCATTGTCTTCTCCATCATCCAGCCCATCTTCCTTGTCAACCAGCTTCGTTCTGCACAGTTCAATACAAGCCCAGCCCATGTTAACAAGACTTTACCAGAAGCCCAGCATCGAGATTCTCGCCACAGTCTTCTCCATCATCCAGCCCCACTTCCTCGTCAACTATCTTCATTCTGCAAGCCTAGTCTAACCCAGCCTATATGAACAAGTCTTTTTACCAGAAGCTAAGCATGGAGATTCTCGCCATTGTCTTCTCCATCATCCAGCCCATCTTCCTTGTCAACCAGCTTCGTTCTGCACAATCCAATACAAGCCCAGCCCATGTGAACAAGACTTTTTACCAGAAGCCCAGCATGGAGATTCTCGCCACAGTCTTCTCCATCATCCAGCCCCACTTCCTCGTCAACTATCTTCATTCTGCAAGCCTAGTCTAACCCAGCCTATATGAACAAGTCTTTTTACCAGAAGCTAAGCATGGAGATTCTCGACATTGTCTTCTCCATCATCCAGCCCATCTTCCTTGTCAACCAGCTTCGTTCTGCACAATCCAATACAAGCCCAGCCCATGTGAACAAGACTTTTTACCAGAAGCCCAGCATGGAGATTCTCGCCACAGTCTTCTCCATCATCCAGCCCCACTTCCTCGTCAACTATCTTCATTCTGCAAGCCTAGTCTAACCCAGCCTATATGAACAAGTCTTTTTACCAGAAGCTAAGCATGGAGATTCTCGCCATTGTCTTCTCCATCATCCAGCCCATCTTCCTTGTCAACCAGCTTCGTTCTGCACAATCCAATACAAGCCCAGCCCATGTGAACAAGACTTTTTACCAGAAGCCCAGCATGGAGATTCTCGCCACAGTCTTCTCCATCATCCAGCCCCACTTCCTCGTCAACTATCTTCATTCTGCAAGCCTAGTCTAACCCAGCCTATATGAACAAGTCTTTTTACCAGAAGCTAAGCATGGAGATTCTCGCCATTGTCTTCTCCATCATCCAGCCCATCTTCCTTGTCAACCAGCTTCGTTCTGCACAATCCAATACAAGCCCAGCCCATGTGAACAAGACTTTTTACCAGAAGCCCAGCATGGAGATTCTCGCCACAGTCTTCTCCATCATCCAGCCCCACTTCCTCGTCAACTATCTTCATTCTGCAAGCCTAGTCTAACCCAGCCTATATGAACAAGTCTTTTTACCAGAAGCTAAGCATGGAGATTCTCGCCATTGTCTTCTCCATCATCCAGCCCATCTTCCTTGTCAACCTGCTTCGTTCTGCACAATCCAATACAAGCCCAGCCCATGTGAACAAGACTTTTTACCAGAAGCCCAGCATGGAGATTCTCGCCACAGTCTTCTCCATCATCCAGCCCCACTTCCTCGTCAACTATCTTCATTCTGCAAGCCTAGTCTAACTCAGCCTATATGAACAAGTCTTTTTACCAGAAGCTAAGCATGGAGATTCTCGCCATTGTCTTCTCCATCATCCAGCCCATCTTCCTTGTCAACCAGCTTCGTTCTGCACAGTTCAATACAAGCCCAGCCCATGTTAACAAGACTTTACCAGAAGCCCAGCATCGAGATTCTCGCCACAGTCTTCTCCATCATCCAGCCCCACTTCCTCGTCAACTATCTTCATTCTGCAAGCCTAGTCTAACCCAGCCTATATGAACAAGTCTTTTTACCAGAAGCTAAGCATGGAGATTCTCGCCATTGTCTTCTCCATCATCCAGCCCATCTTCCTTGTCAACCAGCTTCGTTCTGCACAATCCAATACAAGCCCAGCCCATGTGAACAAGACTTTTTACCAGAAGCCCAGCATGGAGATTCTCGCCACAGTCTTCTCCATCATCCAGCCCCACTTCCTCGTCAACTATCTTCATTCTGCAAGCCTAGTCTAACCCAGCCTATATGAACAAGTCTTTTTACCAGAAGCTAAGCATGGAGATTCTCGCCATTGTCTTCTCCATCATCCAGCCCATCTTCCTTGTCAACCAGCTTCGTTCTGCACAATCCAATACAAGCCCAGCCCATGTGAACAAGACTTTTTACCAGAAGCCCAGCATGGAGATTCTCGCCACAGTCTTCTCCATCATCCAGCCCCACTTCCTCGTCAACTATCTTCATTCTGCAAGCCTAGTCTAACCCAGCCTATATGAACAAGTCTTTTTACCAGAAGCTAAGCATGGAGATTCTCGCCATTGTCTTCTCCATCATCCAGCCCATCTTCCTTGTCAACCAGCTTCGTTCTGCACAATCCAATACAAGCCCAGCCCATGTGAACAAGACTTTTTACCAGAAGCCCAGCATGGAGATTCTCGCCACAGTCTTCTCCATCATCCAGCCCCACTTCCTCGTCAACTATCTTCATTCTGCAAGCCTAGTCTAACCCAGCCTGTATGAACAAGTCTTTTTACCAGAAGCTAAGCATGGAGATTCTCGCCATTGTCTTCTCCATCATCCAGCCCATCTTCCTTGTCAACCAGCTTCGTTCTGCACAATCCAATACAAGCCCAGCCCATGTGAACAAGACTTTTTACCAGAAGCCCAGCATGGAGATTCTCGCCACAGTCTTCTCCATCATCCAGCCCCACTTCCTCGTCAACTATCTTCATTCTGCAAGCCTAGTCTAACCCAGCCTATATGAACAAGTCTTTTTACCAGAAGCTAAGCATGGAGATTCTCGCCATTGTCTTCTCCATCATCCAGCCCATCTTCCTTGTCAACCAGCTTCGTTCTGCACAATCCAATACAAGCCCAGCCCATGTGAACAAGACTTTTTACCAGAAGCCCAGCATGGAGATTCTCGCCACAGTCTTCTCCATCATCCAGCCCCACTTCCTCGTCAACTATCTTCATTCTGCAAGCCTAGTCTAACCCAGCCTATATGAACAAGTCTTTTTACCAGAAGCTAAGCATGGAGATTCTCGCCATTGTCTTCTCCATCATCCAGCCCATCTTCCTTGTCAACCAGCTTCGTTCTGCACAATCCAATACAAGCCCAGCCCATGTGAACAAGACTTTTTACCAGAAGCCCAGCATGGAGATTCTCGCCACAGTCTTCTCCATCATCCAGCCCCACTTCCTCGTCAACTATCTTCATTCTGCAAGCCTAGTCTAACCCAGCCTATATGAACAAGTCTTTTTACCAGAAGCTAAGCATGGAGATTCTCGCCATTGTCTTCTCCATCATCCAGCCCATCTTCCTTGTCAACCAGCTTCGTTCTGCACAATCCAATACAAGCCCAGCCCATGTGAACAAGACTTTTTACCAGAAGCCCAGCATGGAGATTCTCGCCACAGTCTTCTCCATCATCCAGCCCCACTTCCTCGTCAACTATCTTCATTCTGCAAGCCTAGTCTAACCCAGCCTATATGAACAAGTCTTTTTACCAGAAGCTAAGCATGGAGATTCTCGCCATTGTCTTCTCCATCATCCAGCCCATCTTCCTTGTCAACCAGCTTCGTTCTGCACAATCCAATACAAGCCCAGCCCATGTGAACAAGACTTTTTACCAGAAGCCCAGCATGGAGATTCTCGCCACAGTCTTCTCCATCATCCAGCCCCACTTCCTCGTCAACTATCTTCATTCTGCAAGCCTAGTCTAACCCAGCCTATATGAACAAGTCTTTTTACCAGAAGCTAAGCATGGAGATTCTCGCCATTGTCTTCTCCATCATCCAGCCCCACTTCCTCGTAGGGGTATAGAACTCGAGTATTGAATTGATGAACTTGGAAAGCCCTCTTGCACTGTACCTGCTGCTATCTGCTCAGTATCGCGATCACCTCCAGCACTCCCTGCACTGAAAGCTAGGAACAAACTTGAGGTTAAGCATCTGGTCAGAAGTTTGGTTGTCCTGGACAAGCCTAACTGTGCAAATGAAACCATATTGAAAATGGGAAATTTTCGGTGTTCTTGTAGAGTGCAGTTGAGTTTGAAAAAAAAACTGTACTGGACCCTAGTTGAAAATGGAAAATTTTGGGAAATTTTCAGTGTTCTTGTTGGGTGCAGTTCAGTTTGAAAAAAAAAACTGTACTGGACCCTAGTTGAAAATGGAAAATTTTGGGAAATTGTCGGTGTTCTTGTAGGATGCAGTTCAGTTTGAAAAAAAAAAACTGTACTGGACTCTAGTTGAAAATGGAAAATTTTGCAAAATTTTCGGTGTTCTTGTAGGTTGCAGTTCAGTTTGAAAAAAAAAACTGTACTGGACATTAGTTGAGATAAAAAAAATGCATTTTTTATGTCAAAAAGAGTGCAGTTCAGTTTACATTTTTTATCTCTTATAGAGTACAGTTCAGTTTGAAAAAAAAAATCTGCACTGTGCCCTATTGTAACACACGAGCTAGTGCATTTAATCTAGTGTACAGTTCAGTTTATTTTGTCTCAAATAGTGTTCAGTACAGTTTGAAATGTACTGCTCCTTATAAGAACTAAAAATCGAAACTGTACTGTATATTACATGAAAAAAAAAATTGAAAAAAATAAACTGTACTGTACTGAACGCTATTAGAAAAAAAAAAAAAAAACTGTACTGTACTGAACGCTATAAGAAAAAAAAAAAAAAAAACTGTACTGTACTGAACGCTATAAGAAAAAAAAAAAAAAAAAATGTACTGTACTGAACGCTATAAGAAAAAAAAAAAAAAAAAACTGTACTTTAAGTCACGCAATAAAAAAAAAAAAAAAAAAAACTGTACTGTACTGTACGCTATTAGAAAAAAAAAAAAAAAAACTGTACTGTACTGAACGCTATTTGAAAACTCACAATTGAAACTGTACTGTACTGTACACTAGATTAACTATACCCAAACCAAAAACCCAAAAAAAAAACAAAGGAAAACAGCAAAAACCACAAACAAAAAAAAAAAAAAAAAAAAAAAAAAAAAAAAAAAAAAAAAAAACAATTATTAATCGTTCATATTCACTACAATCATCATCGTTTTTCCAATAATGCACCAATTTCCAACCAATTTCCAACCAATTTCAATCTATATTTTCCCTAATATAGCAGTTGGAGCACTTTAAACTTAATATTAATCTCATAATCATGAAATATATTAATTGTTCACGATTTCAAAATTGTAATATTTGTTCAAAATTGTAAAAATTGTTCATTGTTGTTACTGTTCACGGATCGACAGTTACGGAGCAGTATGTTCTGCCATTCTTAGATGTTTCTCTATGGTTCTATATAAATCGGAGATTGGATGATTGCAGTATGAACTGCCATTATGGATGCGTGCCAAAAGGATGTATAATCATTTTTTACCAATTTGATTAGCGTTTTCTGCTTATAATTCAATAGATGAAAAGCTCTGTTTATCACACTGAGGTAAAACAAGTCAAACATCAGTGAACACCATTTGTCGGGTTACATAAGGGACATATGCATCGTTTTCAACACTTTCCCCAGACCCCTTCTCCACTTCGCTCCCTTCTTTGCTGGGCACTGGTTGCCTAGGACCAGGATGCATTAGCCAAAGCATTTTCAAGTCCATCAAGACAATAAAACATGTGTCCAGATTGGTAGGAAGGGGCAGCAGCAATCATTCGCAGGTAAGCCTCAGTCTGCGTTTCGGAGACGGCACGGCTGCGGCTTCCACTGCTCCGCTGATTCCTCGGCGGCAGCACAGGGGTGCCATCACTGTTCAGGTCGGTTGGGAATGCAGGCTTTGAAAGAGCAGCCGAAGTCTTACCCGAATCCGCTCATATTGACGTAGGGGCGAGGCGGTGTGAGGTTGGCATAGGGCGGGGGTCGGAGGTCGTTGACATAGCCCACTGGCCTGCTCTGCTCTCCTACTGGCCTGCTGTGCCCGCCCTGGCTCCCAGAGCTCCGACTCCGCTCCCTGGCCAAGGGAAGGTTGGAGGGGAGCTGGTAGCCCTCCTTTTCCGCCAGCTCTCGACGCTCCAGCTCCTCCTTGGAGGGCAGCTGTGGCGGAGGGCGCTTGCTGCCGCCGCGGGACAATGACCCCTTACTGCAATTGTCTGGCCTGCACATGGGTGTGCTTACAGGAGCAGAGAAGGGAAGACCTCTGATCGGAGCAGGAGCGATCGAGCGATGAGAGGCTGCGGCGGAAAGAGGCGAAGAGGCGGCGCCGGCGAGGCTCTTTTTTCTCTGCCCCAGCCTCACCCTTTCTGCAAGCTTGCTGCATAGATGAAGTGGAGAAACAAACGGGAAAATGTCTGGATATGACTTGATGAAGATGCGGGAGTGAGGTCCGTGAGTGAAACTGGGGCCCATGTCGGGAAGTTCCTCCCCGCTGCGGAGGCACTTTATGAGCGCCACGATTCTATCGGCGCAAGGCTCCGGGGAGAAGAGTCGCAGTGAACACTCCTTCCCTCCCTCCCTTCCACAACCGAGCTTGCCTCTGCTTTTCGCGAGTCTGCAATATACTCTTTCCCTTTCTGCAACCCAACAGCCTATTCCATTCATAGTGACTGGGTGAAAAATAACGTCGCGCTCACAAGCCCACTCGAATCGAAATTCGAATGTTTGTATTGGGAAAATGAGTGGGGCGTAAAGAAAGGAGAAGAATTTCATTCATTCACTGGCAGGCTGTAAAACAGTGGGTGAGCGGGGGCGACTGGCCAACAAAACAGACATGGGATGACTGCCCAACTCTTATCTACCAGGCCGCAATCACGTCGCCGCTCTCCCCCTTTTTCGCCCTGAAACTAGAACTGGGGTGTTGAATTTCGGAAGGCTGCTAGGAGAGAATGGAGGTGGGCTGGTGGTGATGTAGAGCTAGAAAGGAGGGGAGAGGGGCTGGCTGCTGGCCATTTGGCGCCCAAAAACGGGTCCATTGCTGGCCTTGACTGCTGAATGCCTCACCCCGTATATGCAAACGCGGACTCAGCCAGTGCCAACTTTCGCCTGCCTCCTTTCTTGGAGAGATCTAGAATGGGGCCTCTGTGTGAAAAGAGCTCCATCGCTTACCGAAACGACAGCTCCAGCATCTTGCCCCTATCCGCATCTACGCTGCCTGAGTCTGCACCAAGCTTCAGCACATCATGTACACTCACTGACAGCACTATCGATGCATCTGCCTCCTTTCTTGGAGAGATCTAGAATGGGGCCTCTGTGTGAAAAGAGCTCCATCGCTTACCGAAACGACAGCTCGAGCATCTTGCCCCTATCCGCATCTACGCTGCCTGAGTCTGCACCAAGCTTCAGCACATCATGCACGCTCACTGACAGTACTATCGATGCATCAGCCTGCAATAAATGCTCATGCAAGGGCCGTAAAGAAAAGAAAGCTAGGAGACTCGGTGGAGGAAGTCCAAGGATTTTGCCAAGGGGTCCAGCCAGAGCCAATAGGCATCGCGTGGTTGCAAGCCAGCAGTCTTGCTACCCTCGATCACTCGCACGTCGAACACCAGCGCCGCTGACAAACACTGCCATCCACCAAAAAGAATCACTTAGATGGTCAAAGAATTACGCAGGTCTTTTGACATGGCATGCTGGGACTGGAGAAAGAGGCGGAAAGGCTGGAGCCAGCTTTCCGTCTCCGTTTCACTGTCGCCTCGAAGACAGATCAAATGCTCACTGCTCAATACCAGAGCCAATGGGGCAGCAGCATTGGACCCCATCACTCGCACCACCTCACAAACACCCTGACCCTCTCCCTGAACACCTTCTCCGGACGCGACAACCTCTGGAATGGATAGAAGTTGGCTGTCGATGGCTTTGCGACTGGCGGCGGAGTTGAAGACGACGGCGGGCCCGTAATGCTCCATTTCTGCCGGGGCAGACAAAACTTTACCCCCAATTTCCAGCAGTAGACGACCTCCATCGCCGAAGAGACGAACGAAACGTCGTCTTGGCTTCTGGAAATCAGAAAACAATTAGCAATCAAAACTCAGTAACTTATACCAGCAAGTGTCCCTACATGAGAGTAGAAGTAAGGTAATGGAAGATGACCAAAAAGCGAAAGCCAGGTGGGATGCAGTTGAGCGGCTTGGCCTCGAATCCAACAATACCTTCTATCAGGAGAAGCAGGGACATGTGGCCTGTGAGTGTGGAGGAGCGAATGAGGCAACTTCTCAAAGTCTCTGTGGCAAAGGCCTGGAAGTGACGCATCGAATGACAAACGGGCCAAGGCGACTGACGTACACCTACTCTGTTTGCGGAACCGCCTTTCTCAGCCTTCCACGCCCTTTTCAGTGCCATCGCTTGCTCCGTTTTGCATTTACAAGAATACTTCCGTCTGTATCCGTGCTATGGCTTATCTCGACGACACAGAAATAGCATAGATGCAATGAAGAATAAAAGGTACATTAAGCTCAGAAAAGACTAAGTGATGCGATTTAATGAATTAACTTATGAATGAATATACTTAATAATTTAATGATAACCTTATGAATTGAGCGAATTGCCCCACCTTGGGCTAAGATGAAAGTCCCTAAAAGATCGTAAGAGGATAATAAAATCTGGGTCTTACTCACAAATAAGCGATTTCAAACGCGTCAGGGCCCCCGGCGATACAAAAACATATCTTTAGCTCCGTCTTAAGCTTAGATTTATTCTCATCAACAAGTATAATCTGGGCAGCTAGGCAGCCAACCGCCTTTTGTTTTCTTAGAGTCACTACTGAAAAGTCAATTCTAAAACTCATTTAGCAATATAAACCAAGACTTATTACCGCGGGTAGTCTTATCCGTGGGTACTTTTATCTGTGGGTAATTGTTTCGGTGGGTTCTTTTATCCGGGGTAATTTTATCCTGGGTACTTTTGTCCGTTGCCCCGTCATCTTAAATAATTGTTTACAAAAGCTTCAATTAATAAAAATCCTTAAAAAAATGACATTTCTAATTCTCGTGACAATAAATCTCCGTCACCACGGCAAAAGTCTCTAAAAGGTTGCATGAAGAGTGTTCAAGCTATTTTTAGCTCCAGTAACAACAAATTACTAAGCTAAGAGAAAAGAATTGGAGATTCACACTTCACAGAGATTCATTCAATTCCATATAGGTTGAAGTGGTCAGTAAAAAAGCACTTCAAAGTCTTTAGAACAAGAAGTAAAGTACGTAGAATGTGAAAAAGATGTCTGTCATAGTGTCAATGTTACAAGTGAGGCATGTTAATGTGGACGAGTATCTAGGGCTAGTATAAGTGCATATAGCCGCCCCTTAACGTTCACACATGCCTCCCTTTCTGCTAACCTACACTTTCATCATGCCTTTGCTTGCTTTGTCTTTCTTCCACTGCTTTACAGGTTTAATCAAACGATTGCTCCCTTTACTTTATGTTTTGCTGAAAGCAGGGCTTAAGACGGACAATACGCGTGACACTATGCAAATCGAAATGAAAGAGCCGGGAAAGCTGAACAGCTTTTCGCAATCCTCACCGCCTCCATCCGTTCTGCCTAAAGATGTTAGATTAGAACTTCAAAACATCAATTGCTATTTTCATGCGGAAGGGAAAATACATCGTGAAGTGATTTATTTCTCATTTTTAGTTTCTCTCATAAAAAATAAGTCATGGCACTGCATGATTGCAGCTCAGAAGCAGTAAAATTAACGAGAACAGGCATTGGGCAGGCAATACCTTTCTCTGCTACTTTGTTTCTTTATTTGGCACTAGCATTGTTTGCGTTTTTTCTTGCTATATGTCAGCGTTCAATCAGAGAAAGAGAAAGAGAAAACTGAAACTAAACTGAATACTGAGAGTAGTAATTTGGCAGAAACTCGAAGAAAGGCCAGCGAATGAAGTGGGAGAAGAAGCAAGCATCAAGCAAGCTTATGATCTTCTCAAGCAGAATCTGGAGGCCAAGGTAAGCGATTGGCTAAAACTTACTTTTTGCATGGCAGAACGCCACCTGCTGCGAAGGACAGGGCATTCAGAGTTCCGGAGGCCGGAGGAACTCTGACACCCTGCCCAAAGCGACAGGCGGTAAGAACCTGCTTAAGAAGTTACCTGTGGCGTTTCCTAAGCCAGTTTCGTTGACCTTGAGTCAATGAGGTGGGCAGAGAGGTGCCGAGATCATTCTGTCTATAAACCTGCCCCTGTCGCCATCCCTTTTCTCCGTTTGGTGCAAGACTAAAGAGATCCTCACTATGTTCCTGCTGCAATGTACTACAGCGTTTGGTAGAACAGAGAGCTAGGTTGCTCAGCTGTACCCTACGACCGACCACCTCTACAAAGCCGACTACAATGCCCAGCCCAACTTCCGCCTACAGCGCCCATCCTACAACTCCAGCCTTTGATCTCACCACCTTCTAACAACAGCGTTTGAGTCAACGGCTCTAGTCACCAATCTACCATGACAGGACAGTGAATCAAGACCAGCCTGCAATGCTGGCCTTCACTTCACTGCTAGACAGAATCATCTGCAGTGCCAGGACTTCACTCAGCCAGAGATGGCCTCATGAACTTTGATATGGCAGCATCTGCGACTACACTGCAAGGAATTGAAAATTGACTTTGAGTCTATTTTCAATGTCCAATCTTCACCAGCAACATTGCAGCTCCAAGTTTCATGCTATCCTTGATTGGATATTGCAAAACTCTCTATGTCAAGCAACGTCATCGATGATGTCAGCCAACATCATTGCCACCATACTCCGCTGCAATGGGTCCAGAAGCAAACTGAAAAGTTCCTCTTCAACTACCAGCCCACTTCAATGATTTCACTCTATCCTTACGGATTTTGCAAAATTGTTCTACACCAATGATCAAGACAAGATTCGACTTTGCTGCCTGGCATTGAAAATTAACTAAAAAGTTTCTTTTCATGCCATCAATGCAAGCATCATCAACGGCAATTTCATTATCCTGGAATGGATTCTGAAATTCCCTGCAGCTGCCAGCCAGCCAAAATTGGCTCCAGTCAGTTTTCAAACTTGCTGCTGCCCACTGCAATCTTCACCAGCCAGCAGCTACCAGCCTTCCAGCCGAAGCTTCATCTTCACTGCTCGAGTTCAAAAATTGGTTCTGATCAGTTTTCAAAACTCACTGCTGTCTGCTGCAATCGTTGCCAGTCAACAGCAGCCAGCTATCCAGCAGAAGCTTCGCCTCCACAGCTCAAGTTGAAAATTGGCTCCGATCAGTTTTCAAACTCACTGCTGCCTGCTGCAATCTTCGCCAGCCAGCACCATTTATAAATCCTTTTGGATTTGTAAATGTTTGAGCATCGCTGGAGAAGACCAGCCCAATTCAGAATTGGCCACTGTCTTTCAACCTTGCCCATCTAGATTTACTAATCTTTATGATTATGTGAATCTCTGCACAAGAAACTGGAAGACACTTGGCAAAACCAATTCAGAATTGGCCTCTACGCTTCGATGATTGACAGCAACCTGCATGGGCACAGCCTAGTGGACTGCACCTGCTGCGGCCTCGATGTTCTGCCAGTCATCTGCAACCCCAGCCTGCTCACCTATGGCCAGAAGGACTACTTCATGGACAGCATCAACTGCAAGTGCAACACCTTCAAGGCCTCTGTCCTCTGCGTATGCTCCAACAGCAACACCAACCACAAAGGGCCCTCCAGAGACCTGCGCCTTCCTCCTTCTGCCTGTCCCTGAAGACAGTGTAGCTCCTGGACAACTACCGCTGCTTTTGCTACAGCTTTCTGGATGGCCACAACTGGAACCTTAATGCCGCAAACTGCAACATGTTCAGCATGCTGGACAACTTTGACTGCGGCCTCTGCCACTTCCAGCTTGCCATCAGCAACATCAACTGGCCTCCACATTCCATCTGATCAACTGTGGCCACTGCTTGCTGCCTATCCTCTGCTCCAGCATCAAGCAGAACCAGTCCAGCATCTGCACCGCCTTCTACTCCAGCAGCTACATGTACACGCACAGTGCCATGGAGCTCCACCTAGGAAGATGTCTCTCCAATTCCACAAAGGCCCTCACTATCACCCTCCTTCCCTACTGTGCCCATCAGTCAGAGGTTGGTGGTGTACAAGGCCTATGGAATCCTGAACGGCTTCCACAACAACTTTGGCATCGGCAACTGCATGACCACATACAGCATCATGAAGTTCCGCATCCTGGAAGGCATCCTCTCCAGGCCTCAAAGGGTCTCCTGCCTTCCACCCTCCTCCTTACTCCACCCAGCAGTAAGAGGTCGGTGGTGTACCAGGCCTATGGAAACCTGGACGGCTTCCCGCTCTGCTCCCACTAGTACGCCAACAAATTGGCCAACTGCAATCAATTCGCTGCCTGCCAGACTTTGCACTATCTATTGAGATATGCAAATTCTATCTATGCTTTTTTCGACAAATCCAAAAGGAGGCAAGAGTGGCGCTAAACATAAAGTTTACGTAACTCTGCAAAGCCTCTTTTGGAGCGGCCTTCCGACAGCTCTGCTCTGGCAGTTCCTCCAACTCTGCCCTGCCTCCAGCTCAGCACCTGTACCCTGAGCAAGTTGCCAGCATCATCCCAAGCTGCGTCAATCTCTTTGTGGCCATCAATGAGTGCAACCTGCCTGGTGTCACCCCAAGCTGCATCAACTTCTTCCCCGCCTTCAACCTGCAGCAATTGCTCAGCGTCATCCCAAGCTGCATCAATTTCTTCACAGCCTTCAACCTGAATAATTGCTCAGCATCATCCCAAGCTGCATCAACATCTTTGCAGCATTCAACCTGAACAATTGCTCAGTGTCATCCCGAGCTGCATTAACTCTTTGCTGCATTCAACCTAAGCAATTGCACGGCCACGAACCCCTGCCTACGGGCCTAGAGAATCAACGTAAGAGAAATGACTTAAACCTGAGCAGACAAGACACTGTCATCCCAAGCTGCGGAACTTGGCACAATTCAACTAGGCCAACTGTTCCAGTCATAAGAAGCGCAAAGAAAGTACTGCTTTCGACACACCCTTGAAAGGCCCTCATCACTCTGTGATGCTTCAAAGGCATGGCCACAAAGCTTCACCGCCCTCCCTCCTGCAGCCTATAAGTGGCCAAAGGACCTCCAGCCCTCCCTCTGGCTGCCTTGCTTGCACAAGACGCCCATGCCTTGCAAGCCCTGCCTGGCCACCCAACGCACCCCTGACATCTACGCCCACCTCAATTCAGCCCCTCACAGCCTCCAGTGCAACAGGCACCTAAGCCATGCCTAGCTTAGACAGCCAGCCTCTTGCACTGCCAACATACGTGTCCAACTTCATTCATCTCTTACCTCAGCCTCTACTTTTGCTGCTGGGTGAGAGAGAAGGGTACCCAAACAGGAACCTAAGCCTACAGGCCAGCATCTCTATTTGCATGGCCATGATCTGCCTGCCTCCGGACCTGAGCCTGAGCCAGGCAGCCAAGGCCTAGAAGGACTACAGTCAGATGGACAGCGCTCGCATTGTATGTGCTGACATCACTGTCTGTCACATCCTCAAACACTCCTTCTACTCCTCATAGGGATGGATGCCAAAGACCAGCATCTGCTATCGCCGCTACTGGAACATCGTTTACTTCACCACTGGTGTACTTCACAAGTCTTCATGACACCCTCCATCTACCATCAATCCCCCTTCAGCCTGAGACAGGCCAAGATTGGCCTCAAGTGCATGCAGAGCTTCTCCAGCTGGCACCTCTCTGACAACACCTAGATGGCCGCCAATAGCTCATACACACTCTTCTACTTCTTATAGGGACAGGAGCTGAAGACTAGCCTCTTCTATCACTGCTATGAGAACATCGCCATTCACACCGCCGGCATATCTGCAAGTCTTCACAGCACCTTCTCTATACCCCAACCCCATCCAACCTCGACAGGCCAAGATTGGCCTCAAGTGTGCTCTGCCCAGCCAAGCATGCCTAGCTGGGCATCTCTGAGATGCAGAGCTTCTCCAGCCGGCACCTCTCGGACAGCGCACAGATGGACGCCGACAGCCCCCTACCCCTCCTCAACCTTCCCCCATCCATACCCCCAAGCACCCTTTGTGGAGCTCCAATGCCCAGACCTGCTCCCACAAGCGCTGCTTGGCCAGCATACAGATGGACATCAACAATCACCTACAAACCTTCTCCCTCCTTTCATCCTTCAAAGAGGCCTGAAAGGAGCAGCATCGACTCTGCCTTTCAAGATATTGCCCACTCTAGCATTAAAGTTTTACTTTAATGAAAGAAATGCGGCAAACTTCTCATCAATGCTTCTATTATCCTAAAGACAGATAAAAGAAGATAGCTACGGAACTTTGGTTCTACACTGCGTCTGACTAAGATTTGCCGACCTTTTCAATGGCGCAAATCTGCTTCGGCTGCAGCATCAGGATCTCCGCCTGCAGCCTCAAGACACCCATTGACTTCTCCTCATTCTACGCCAATCAATTGGTCATTAAAGAATGACACATCAATGCTCATCAATGACCAGCACATTTCTTCCCTGCTCTTCAGCTACAAAGGACGGAAATGTGACTGGCGCAGGCCTATGGCCATCTGTTTCTACATGGCCTAGTTCAGCAAGCTCAGCAAGCTGACTGCAACATGAACCAGGCACAGGCCAACGGCCACCTTGTCTACATGGCCTGACTTGGCAGGCACAGGCCTATGGCCACCAGGAGTTCAGACTGTCCCTGCACTCTTGCTTCAGCAGCCTTCCTCTGTGGACTCCGACTGCGAGTGGGAAGCAACAAACAGCAGCAACTAAATCATGAGTCCATCTGTCCCTGCAATCCCTCTCCAGCAGCCTTCCTCTGTGGACTCCAACTGCGGACAGGATTCGACAAACAGTAGGACTAAAACTCAACTGCCAAGCTTCTCATCTCTAGCAGCCTTCCTCTGTGGACTCTGACTGCAGACCTGAAAATGGCAACGATGCAGCATCTGTCACTAGCAATTCCTTCACAGCAGCCTTCCTCTGTGGACTCCGACTGTGGATTGAATTGCAAACTCAGATGCCTGCAGAAAGCCCCGCCTAAGAGCTACTAGGAGCCAGTGGGCGACAACTACTTGGCCTCACTGCTACTCTTCTATTTTGCCCTTATGGGGGGAGGCAGGAAGACTGCAAGGGCATGCCCCTACACTCTGCCCATTTGCTGAGGAAGCGGGAAAAATGGCAGGATTCGATAGCTGGGACGGCAACATAAAGCAGTACATGAAGGGCAGCGATAGTTTGTGCGGTTGTACTCGTTCGTTCGTGTCTTTCTCATGAGGGATATGGGCAAATGCGAAAGGGGAAAAGGATAAAGGATTCTTCGTCACGTGATTATGGGCGTTGGCTTTAGTCACAGTGCTTACGTCAAACACGAAACGAATGCTGCTTCCAGGGATGGTGCTTAGCAAAATAGATGAAGTCTCGCTAGTTCTAGTTCTTGGCTCTGGGAATGTTTTAAAAGGTGCCTGTGTCCATATCTGCAAAGCCAAACCTGCAACAATAATTTTTTCGCATATTTTCAAGATTGAAAATAATCTTTTGCCCAGGTTCTCCTGAAATTTATAATTCAAAAAACACGATAAATGCGAGCCAACTCTTTGTCAATAATTTTCAGGCCCCTTAAAGGCTCAATGCACAAAATGTCGCCATCTCCGATTGACCAAATATATTTTTCATGGTTAAACTTATAGACCGTCAAAGTAAGTTTTGAACAATCTAAGACTTTTGATCCATTGAGGAAAATTCATAAAATTCAAAAATTAAATTCAAATATTCAAAAATTAACATGAAAAATTAGTTGTACTTTGTGACTGCTTTGTTCCTATGTAATTTGTGGGCTGACCCTTGGTGCCCCCCCCCCCAAAGGTTTCCCCCCCCCCCCCCCCCCCCCCCAAAGTTTCACCCCCCCCCCCCCCAAGAGTTTCACCCCCCCCCCCCCCCCAAAGGTTTCACCCCCCCCCCCCCCAGGGTATATATTGAAAAAATTTTTATTAGCTTAAAATGCTTCTCTTTACATATCTCGAAGTTTAAACTCACGGAATTTTCATGTAGATGATTAAATACCTACTTTTTTTGAACCATAGTTAGTCTATACCGTGTTCGTCATGCTACTAGTTAGTCTATACCGCAATATAGGGCGTAGCCACCTGACTTTTTTAAAGGCTCGCGAGGGACATAGTTAGTCCTTAAACATAGTAAGTCCTTACCGAGTTCATTGATGTTTTAAAGTGCTCAACTCGGTAAGGACTAACTAGTAGGTACTGCCACAGTCAAAGGACGAGCCTTTTAGTTTTTGTGTTGGCTACGCCCTATATAGCGGTATAGACTAACTAGTAGCATGACGAACACGGTATCGACTAACTAGGTATAGACTCGGTAAAAAAGTAGGTATTTAATTGTTTAGAAAAAAATTCCATGAGTTTAAATTTCGAGATATGTAAAGAGAAGCAATTTAAGCTGATAAAATTTTTTTCAATATATACCCTTTGGGGGGGGGGGGGTGAAACTATTGGGGGAGGGGTGAAACTCTTGGGGGAGGGGTGAAACCTCTTTGGGGGGGGGGTGAAACCTTTGGGGGGGGGGGCTCAGGGAGTCAGCCAATATGTGATTAATTGGTTTGAACTTGAGTTAATTTCACAACGACTACGACACAGCCAGAATATAAAAAAACAGTAGGAATATCACGCCGAATTGCAAATGTAATTGCAAGTTTAGCACCCTCGCATTTCACAAAAAAGAAAGTGGGGCATGTAAATTGACGAAAAATTTTAGACTCATAATGGCTTCGTTATTCCGGAATTTTGGCGTACATATTGATGGCAAATGCAGCGGCATGCGAAAGCAATTTTATTTATTTCAGTTTATTCTGTTCCCCAAAGAAATGGTCAACCTTAGTCCCCGCTTCGACCTGTGTATGTAACGTGCCTGACAAGGCTGCAGTTTGCTGGCTGCCCATGTTGTTCATGCCTTCCGGCCTCCAGCCGTCCACAGTCTAAACCCACTTGCCATCGCCATTCCTTTGGCTATCATTTCATCCTGCGCTGTGCCTTTTTGTGTACGGAGAGGCTCCTCAACATAGAGCTGGAAGCTGGAATCACCTGTATGCTTGGCTTTTCCCTATTCTTTCGGTTTCGCCAATCTTTATCCTGTTTGCCTGAGCATTCCATTTCCCAAAGTTGGCGTGACAAATGATTGGGAAGTGAATAATAGGCGTTTACAGGAAGACCAAGATATTGTTCATTTTTCTCAGATGTTGCAAAAAACAGTCAAAATTAGGTTGGAACTGATAACCTGACATCATTTGTGGCACAGGATCAGTGACCGGTGAAGATGGCGCAGGGAAGAGGCAAGTACCCGTGTTCCTACTGCAGCCTTTCTTTCACCCAACGAAGTCACACGCAAGCGCATGAAAAGAAGCACTACGGTTCTTCTTTGTGCAAAAAAGTGTGCTATTTGAGCAGGTAGAGGTTTTTAAGGATATGCTGAGGGAGGGTCGAAGATGTGCCCTGTGGCCGGCACTCTAGCGAAGCAGGCGATTCAACCGCAAAGAGCCAAACGGATAGAGTGGCTTGCGGGAGGCATCAACCGAATGGACGTTCACAAGATGGACTTTCCAGAAGTACGCGAGGTTGCCTCCAGCTCCAATCCTCATTTACTTGCAGTCATCATTTTCTCACTTCAGGCCATCCTGCGCAAAATGGAAGAAGTAGTGGAGATAACAAGGCAGGAAAAAATTTACAGCCGGCGAGAGAAACCGCTGCCTAAAAAGATGGTTTGCTCTAGATTGACGTCCACTTATCCTGACTGAGGATTGAAGAGTGTACTGGTGATGACGGGACACGGGATGTTCAGAAAGGACACGAAAGAAAGGGACTGGCAGATCAAGCTCCGCGAACACATCAGATCTTGGTGCAGAGGAGAACGCAGAGTAGCAGAGTTAGACTCTATTTTTTGTAAACCTGGGGTCCTTCATTCATGATTGGTTGTAGCCTGAGAATAAAGGACCTAGTGCTATCGTCTTGATTACGTTTTACAGAATTAATTTATGAATAGCTTATCTGCCGCATTTTGACAAGTAGATTACTTGGCAAGAACTCTTGGTAAAAGAACAGAGACCAATTGATACTGAAATAACAACAAAAGTTAATGCAGGTGCGCAGAGGAAGAGAACAATCCAGGCATTATCACGATAACTTTTTTCACTTCTTATTTTTTGTGATGCTCTCGTTAGTTCATGTTTTAGTAACCTTATATACTTTTAGCTTGATAGATACCTTGCAAATAGTTATTTGTGCGATTTGATGTGATCAATGTCACGTCATGCTTTTTTGTATTTTGCGTATTTTTTGGTAGGGTTTATCATTGTAATAATGATAATAACGAGCAAAAAAACAGCAAAGATCGATTTAAAAAAATACTACATTTACTTGAAATTTAGTTTTTGATCAAATATTCGCCATGTGGAGATCAAATTTACATGATACGATATTGTACAACATAAAATGAAAACAAAGATATTGTAAAAATAAAAACAAATTTTTTGCCTGAAAATGGATTTATTTTAAATGATTAGAATCAAAAGTTTAAAATCGACCGCTTTTCAGTTAGTCGTCTTAGTCGCGCACCTAGTCGCATTAGCCACAAATACTTTGTTTCGCAAATTGTTCAAGCTTAAAAAGCAAAGATTCAGCTGAAATTCATTTTTGAAAAAAACTGAACGCAAACATGCAAAAGATTTTCATCCATTTTCGACAGCAGTTTTTGAGCCACTTTATAATGCCTTGCAAATTGTTGATAGAGCGAAAATGATGGCTTTCTTTTTTCATTTGCCGCTCCAGCTGAGGCTGGCAGATAATTTGGTCCTAAAATATGCCTAGATTACATCCAACATTGGCCACAAAACTTACCAGTGCTCTTGCATAAACGCACTCGTTTTGCTCTTCTTCTTTCGGCGACTTGTAAGCCTGGCCCAACACTTCTTCATTCGTTCCTTTCGCGACAGCTTTTCAGGACGTGAAAATACGCAAACAATGCGATCGTATGATAGCTTGAAAGAAGTGCCGGGAATTAGGCTGTTCCACTGCTTCACATATTCTGTTAGCTTCACTTGGCCTACCATACGAAGCTCTAGCACAACCTATAATATTTTTCTTCGGAACTGCAGAAAACTAAAAAGTCAGATTAAATGTGACAGACCTCTTCTGGGTCTGAGAGTGGAGCTCGCAGCGATAGGCTTTCAAATTTAATGGCAAATATCATACTTGTATGATTTTTTTCTATTTTGCCTTTTTTTAAAATATCACATTTAAATCATCCAACATGTCGGAGCAAATGAATAAACGGCAATGCCAGAAATATGGGACAAGAGAAACAAACAGATGACATCTGGATCACGCCTTAAGCAGAGATCGGCTGATATTGAACCGTATAATCGATTGCCTCAAATGTCAAAAAATGGTCAGTTTATAATTTTAAAACCAAGTTTTACTGAATTTTACTGTCCTAAATTATACTGAATATTTGATGCGATAGAAAACGAGGTCACAGAACAGTGAATAGCAGACAAGGATGGCTACGCACAATAAGGTAGAACAACAGCGTAAAGATTTTGCCTGAACAAAGCCAAATTATGGATTCACTTGAATTACTTTTATTTCTAACAGCCTAGCTGGGATTGGTCTGGAAAAAGCCGAGAAGGGCATCAAGACTGTAGTTGTCCAGCACTGCCATCAGTTCACCCACCTTAAGTGCCATTCGTTGCCAAGGAGTCAATGCAAAATGTCAATAATTTTCTCAAGAAAACATTGTATTTTTTTTTGATTTTCAGTCATCCATGCAAAAGGTTGAAACATTTCATCTTGCTATAAATCTTGGCCAACAAAATGTCTCTTGGCCAAAAAGCACTGGAAGGTTGGCCAAACCTTATGCTTGGCGTTGACG
This sequence comes from Ptycholaimellus sp. GST1_10, assembly GCA_030248095.1. Classification (NCBI taxonomy): domain Eukaryota; kingdom Metazoa; phylum Nematoda; class Chromadorea; order Chromadorida; family Chromadoridae; genus Ptycholaimellus; species Ptycholaimellus sp. GST1_10. Next base: position 28,366 of record JASANA010001064.1, read on the forward strand.
CCGCGTAGTTTGTGTTTGTCGATGTAGAGATCCGTGACAACGCCATACAGACGCTCCAGGTGTGCTTGCTGGTCTGCAAAAGAGTTTTCTACACTTCTACCCCCTTGAGACCAAGGCATTCCAACTTTTGTGCTCACTGCCTAGCTCCTCCGATTTGGCTAGCAAGTCCTTGAACTCATCGCTCATGAAGCTTGTGTCGCTTTCCGACATTGCTAATTCCTGCAAAAAATTCATAAATATGTCAAAAAATAAGAAGCTGGATTGAGAGACTGAAAAAAGCAGCACCTTGAGAGCCTCTGCGAGATGCACCTTCTTGGAAAGGCTCAGGTGGTACTCCAGCTTCGGGTGCAGCAGCTGCAGCGTATTCAGCACACTCTCTTCGCTGATTTCTGCAAAACAGCACCCAGTATAAACAAACTTTAAAAAAATAAAAATTAAACAAAATAAAAGAAATTTAAAATTTCAAAAACACGCAACCGGTGGAGATGGATATTTTGATCTTGCGTCGGGTGGCCTCCTTGGAGAGGACGTCGCGGAGGATGGCGATGGTGGAGATGTTGTCGGAGCGGTACTCCGCGGCGCCCTTGGTGTAGGCGGCCAGGAGCTGGGTGGCCGTGAAGGTGGAGGCGAAGGCGAACTCCGCCGACTCCCCCGGCGGCGCCTTCTCCGGCAGTTCTGGCAGGCAGAAGGCGGTCCAGCTGTGCGCCTCGCCCAGAGAGAAGCCGCCTCAAACCCCCGGTTTGGTTGGACAGTGCGATGTGGAGGAAATTGTTTTTCAACCCAGGCAATTAGTAATTCGAGGGGAAGGTGGTTGATAAGGGGGTTAGCGATGAGGTGAGCTGAATCTCATGCGCCAAGGTCAATAGTTCAGTTTACCTCAAGGCATGGCTTTCAAAACAAGAAGCGATCAGGTTCAGTTTTTCGAAATTTTTATGTTCCATTTTTCAAGCGCTTTTTGCTCAGTTCTCTATGAAAGGCTCCAGAGTGCGCTGTTTTCTTTATTTGCTTTTCTATTATAGCGACCTAACCCGTCCAAGGAAGTTGTGAAGCCTATGAGATGAATCGATAGTCTTCCCCAACGTCATTTCTTTTCTTGTCCAGATAAAAGGATGGCATGCTTTGTAGAAGAGGGAATTTTATTACTGAACTTGGTTGAAATTGTCATTAACTATGAAAATATCAAGAGCAATGCACAGCTGCCTGCTCTGTTATGACTAAAGCCAGAGATCATTTTAATTGTCCCAGGCCCAGGCCCCATAGTATAGGCTAATGCTCATTGTAAGATAAAAACGAAAAAATAAAATATATAAATGTGCAAAATGTCCTTCCACGCCGCCTACATTTCCCAGGCTGAGAAGCTCAGCTTGCATAATGTTGAGGCCCAACCATGAGAACAGTTCCTGGCAACCATAAAATGGGCCCAAATTTCTCCCCTCAGTCAGTCGTAGCACTTTCCAGCCACATTCGCCAGCTCAAGCCCACCCTTAGAAAGGAAGAAAAAAATGAAGGCTCAGCTCGGCTCTCTGCTGCTGCTTCTCATCTTCTTCGCTGCCCCGGCCACGGAAGCCTTGTGCGAAGGATCAGGCTTCTTTTTCAACCAAACCTATCTGCAGGAAGACTTGTTGTTCCTAAGAATTGATTTTCAGGTGATTTCAAGTATTGCTCCTGCTTCGGCAACTCCTGCGAGTGCCATGAGAATGGTGTAAAAGTGACTGTGTCAAAAGATGAAGCACGATCCGCCGGTTGTGGATTTAAAATCCGTGGATTGTCCTAGATGATGGCGCAAAGCAATTGATAAACTCCCATGCCTTAATTGTCGCCCCTAACCTAAAATATGTCGCCCCTAACCTACAGGGTGATTCCTCCCAATTTTGTCGCTCAGAAACACTTTCATAAATCTTGTCAGGAAAGACGTAGTGGCCTAATTTTTTACAGGTAAGTACCACTAGCCATACTCCACATCTGGACCAAAACTTAGTCTTCAACTATTTTTCTGTAAAGAATAATGGGATCCAACGTTACACCACTTGAAAATTTTGCTAAAAATTTTTTATGCTTGCTTGAAGGCCAGGCATTTTTGCGCAAACTAATGCATCAGAGAGATGGCCATTGGCAGCCGTGTTTCATAGGAAACTCCCAAAATGCCAACATTGTATAAAGCCACTAAATCCGCCATCGTTCTACTTCATCAGTCTGGCCAAACAAATGCTCAAATTCGTCATACCCTCTCCAGCCAAGTCCCTCTCCAGACAGGTAGTGGCGTACGTGATCAAGACCCATGGCAGCGCCCCTTCAGGAGCCAGCTTTGCCCGATCACCCAGCGGCAAGTCAACAGCATCGACAGTCCGCACACCAGCCCTCAAGAAGGCCGTCCTTGCCAAAATCACAAGAACCCCTCGCATCTCCATTCGAGGGATGGCCAGATCGCATGGGATTGGCTATCGAACCATGTGGAAGCTAGTGCGAGATGACCTGGGCTTCAAAAGCTTCCGCTGCGAGAAAGTCCACTCTCTCAGTGAGGACCAGAAGCTTAAGAGACAGCAACGCGTGCCCCAGCTCATCCATCGCTTCCGCGCCATCGGCATTGACAATGTCCTCTTCACGGATGAGAAGATCTTCCGTATCCAGGCTCTCCACAGGATGACGGGCCAACAACATCGACCTCATCTCTCTGCAGAAATGGCCCAACTCCAGCCCCTGTGACTTTTTCCCATTTGGCTACTTAGAGTCTAAGGTGAACCAGAAGCCCCATACATCCGTTGAGTCCCTAATCCGATCCCTAAAGCGTGAGTGGAACCGTCTCCCCATTGACATCCTCCATCAAGCCTGTCAATCTGTTCCCAAGAGGCTTCGAAAAGTAAAGGGGGCCCGAGTCGGATATATTGAGAATAGTGGATCATAAAATGCCTTAATTTTCTTTTTAGCATTTGCTTTATTCCATTGATCTACATTATGCATGAATGATACACTTTAAAAACTGCATTTGATAAGAAATGTTTGCCTATTCCTTTTTCTTTTTTGTAACACGACATTTTCGGATTCATTTTCATTTATGGGCTGTCATTTTGTCATTCGATTGAGTTGGGCGCTAATTTTTTGTGCAATAATACCCAAGAATTAGATCATCAAAACCGCATTGAAAAATCTTTCTTACATGCCTCCTGAAGCAAATGGTGTGTAAAAATATAAGTGACAAAATTGGGAGGAATCACCCTGTAAAAGATGGTGGTACTTCAAGAGAGTAAAAGATTTTAGTTTTGGAAACAGAGCAATGACTGAAATAAAACTAGAAAAAACGGCATTTAGAGCGCTTGATGGAGTATTTACATCAATCCAGCGAATCCATGCATAATTTGATCCTTGCATGTGTCAGTTTTTGGTGGCAGAAATAGACGATTGGAAATTGGAATTTTGTCATTTTGAGGCTAAATATACCAAAACATTGATTTAAAAAAATAACTTTTGTTCAGCTCGGTTTCTAAGCCAACATCCTATATTATATATTATAAGTTTTCACAATATTTGCCATCCTCAAAACCACCCCATCTAAGAACGATTGTCTTAGATTAATTTCTAAGACTTCTCGCATCATTTTTGCTGCCCTTCTATCGAATGCGAGGCTCACCAGTGATGCGTAAGATGTTCTGAGCCCGACTGGTGTCGTACTGATGTATGCGTTGGTGAAGGGAGAGCGGTTTGATGCTGTAGGCTCGCACCTGGCAGATTTTTGGCTGCGTTCGAGGCGATATGTACGCTTGCAGCAATCCATGCTGCCCTACAATTGCTCCATCTTCTTCTCCCATCTACCTCCTATCTCTACTTGCCGCAAATCACCTACTTTTCCAAAAGGTTTGCGCTTAGGTTAGAGCGCCAAACAAAGTGACGCTTAGGCTTAGATAGAGTTAGCATAGTTACGCTAAGACACATTCAAAAAAAGGGTATTTTGCGGCAAGTACCTGGAGTAGAGGGCTCATATCTTTCCAAATATCTCTAGACTAGAGCTGAAAGGCAAAGGCAAACCTTCAATAGAGCGAATTTTCATCTCCAGTCGAGTGGTGTTGGCCTGGCAGCGGTAGGTGGCCAACAGGGCATTCCCCGACTGCAAAGGTAACCTCTGCTAATCAAACACTGCTCAGTCATTTCTCCTAAGTGACTCCAACCGCTGGATCGCAGGGCGTCATGCTGACCACGGCCGAGTTCTTCTCCACGTCCAGCAGGTCTACCGGGATGTCGGACTGAAGGGGAATGGGTCTTTGAGTGAGGATGAAGGATTGACAGGGGCTGCTGCCTGGAGGAGTATGTAGTCGATGGGTACCATGAGCTCCACAGAGAGGAGGTAGGCAGCGTCGGGGGCGGAGAGGAGGAAGCGATCGTTGACGGGGAAGATGGGCACCGCGGAGAGGCCGTGGACGTCCTGGGTGGCCGAGTGATAGGCATCCCGCTCTGCTGCCACTTCGCGACTCAGCTGCTCCAGCTCATCCCTGGCGATGGGTTGTCATGAGCCCACCGGTTCCTTGTTTTGGGCCTTTTGAGCTCCTTTGCGAGTTTTGAATATTTTATAGTTTTGTCGAAAAATTAATATTTAGGTTGATTTTTGGTCAGTTGAAACTTCAAATCTCGCAAAGGAGCTCTCTAGGCTTTAAGGGCTCCTTTACGAGTTTTGGATATGTTAATCAGTTTTGTGCATAAAAAAAATATTTAGGTTAATTTTGATTGGCTGAAATTTTGTTGGCTGATGAATTGCCGAGATTAAGAGCTCTACTTGAGCTGGCTGATTTTGGCCTGAACGCCGGGGTCGATGGTGGGGTCGAGGTTGGGGCCGGTTTCGGAGGCCTGAGGCTCGGTGGTGAGGGAGCAGACCCAGCCGGAGTAGGTGAGCAGGAGGATTTCGTCGTGCATGGAGGAGGACACTCGCCCGCAGCGCAGACCCGTTATGCTCTCATTGCAAGCTACCTCAAAACACCTAGCACTGAAGCCGTTGCACTGTTGGTGTTGTTGATATTGGGTCCATTTAAGTTACATAACATAACATTCTTCCATAACATTCTGATATTTTCTGTCCCAATCGTAAATCTTTTATTTTATTTGTCCCTAGCTATGAATTCTATGAATATTCACAAATATCCATCAAATAAGAACATTGTCAAATATTATTGAAAAGGGAAATACAAAAGAATGAAGTGGCAACCTTCTGTTTGAGAATGGGTGGGTCCAGGTCAGACTGAGTCCAGATTTCCACCAGGCCGTCCTCCCGTCCCAAAACGAGTTCCATCTCCCCATCCCCGCTCAAGTCGTAGTGGTCCAGCGCCGCCACCGCCGACGAGCCATTCGGCGACGCTACTTCCCAAACCACGCTTCCTCGACCGCTGTCAATTCTCACCCTGGCTTTCACCCTTTAAATTTGGCCAGTCAAATGTCCACGATTGCAATTCTTGACCAGTAATGCTTTCATATGCTTGAGCAGTAGTGCTTCATCAATCAATTATACTTTCAAAGTAAAGTCTAGAAAAGGGGGTCAACGTGGGCAGATCTGCGAGGCCTAGTCTCCCATCTCGAGTTCCAAAGAGAACCAGCTGGCCTTGCTCACCTCAACCCCATAAAGGTGCTCATAAATAGAAGCCCCGAAGCTTCAGTCGATTAACCCCCAGTCCGCTGATAGAGCAGGAGGACAGTGGGCGGGCCAGTAGTGGGCACCTCATAGGAGAGGCTGGAGCCATCCAGGACCTTCAGTGTCCTATCCTCAACACCCAGAACCGGCGTTATGCCTCGCCCCACCTGTGTGTATCCTTTTTTGACGCCCAGTTTGAACCTTATGAGGCTTTAGCCAACCCAGGCCCCCTCAACCACGGGCAGGCAGAGCACGTCGTTGATTTGGTCCCCGGATAGGAAGTAGTGGCTGTCCACGCAGTCGTGGTAGTGATTGAAGGTGTAGGCGCCGCACAGGAACATGTCCACGCCGTAGATGTACCTCAAACATCAGCCCTCTTCCCCTCCTCCTTCGAGCAGAGGAGACCTTGGGGGTGGAAATGGTTTATCAGCGAATGATTTCAAATAATTATATCTCAAGGTCTACTCAATATTTTTCCCAAAAATATCTTGTGAAAAATATTGAGTACATATTGAGATATAATTTTTGAAATCATTCGCATTTAAACCATCCCCCAAGGTATGCCAGACTCACATGGACTGAACAGGCTCCGTGAAGTTGGTCTCGAAGGCGAAGAACTGCTTGCCCTTCTTGGAGTAGCCTTTGATCATGTTGCCGGCGGCGAAGAAGATCTTGTCCTGCACCGTGCCCAAGGCACCGCCCAAAGCCAGGCTCTCCACTGGGGCCCCGGGCAGGGTTTTGAAGACCACGGCTGTGTCATGCTTCTTACGGCTGAAGCAGAGCAGGACACCGTTTTGACTGCCTACCACCGCCTGGGGTAGAAATGAATAGGTGTATGGATTAGTTGGTCTTTAGGGAGGAGTTGGGAACCCTCTGGTTTTGCTTCTCCGAAGATGGCAGGAGGGCCAGACAGCCCTTGCTTGTGGTTCCCACCTAAAATGTTTTTAGGGTCAGGAACATGCAGGATTTTTTGCGTTTGAACAAGCGTGCCGCAAAAATAAACAAAAGAACTCTTCCGAACGCCTTTTTCAATTAATTTTTTAAAAATATTCGATATCAAACTTAATGACCTTAATTGTTGTACGAAAAAGTATTAAGAGACCTTTCACATAAGGGCTCAAAAGTTGCTGGAAAAGTGAACATTTTGAGTTGACAAACTGCATGAACACGATTGTAGAGCAAGTTTTTGCGATCTCTCTCCCGTTGGAATTTTTCAAAAATATGAATCCTAGCCTGAGATATGACCAAAAACGTAAAGTCACTCCGAAAAATGGAGCAATTTTTAGCAACTGGAGATTACTGATTAAATTTGGCTCCTAGATCCAAGTAAAAAGGTTTTGTCCCAGACTTATGCATTTCATTTGAAAGCTTAGGTTTAGACAAAGCTGATTCTGTCCAAAAATATTTGCAGAAACTGACCTGTGGCTAGAAATAAGCCCAAACATGCCCAAATTTGATAAAACTGAACATAGTCAAAAATGAAGTTTTTGGCGATTTTCTCATTTTTTAACTATCAAGTGCCCCCCATTTGACCTCGTTTTGAATTTTCCATAAAATTTGCAATCTTTTAATACCCATTTGACCTGTAACAGAAGAAGCACATATGAGCTACTGCCTTGCAAATTCGGTCACCTCAAAAAATTCCCTATGTTATAACATAGGAGGCATTGGCTATGGTAAAATTTTTCCACTAAAAAACTTCCTACTCTTCCAAAAATCAATATAATCCAAATTCCTTTTCAGGGTTGCTTAATCTAATCCTTAGGCACATTTCGGTGCAAAAATATTACTGTTTGCGTATGTAGTTTTTCAGAATATGGTCCAAATTTGACAGTAATGCCGAATTTGGCCCTATGTTATAACATTGGCAAAAATTGGCCAAAAATTTTTTGGACTTAAAATTTCATTCTAATGCTCGAAATTGAAATACCTGACTTAGATTGACCTAAAAATATCATTCTTGGCTTAAATTTTATCTTTAAGGCAAAAGAAAAGGATGCCGAAATTTACCAAATTTCAGCCTAAAATAAGCATAAATTAAGACAGTTAAAAGTCTCAGTTTTCAAAAAAGTGGCTACAAATAAAACATTTTTAGGTCAATCTAAGTCAGGTCTTTGAATTTCGGGCATTAGAATGAAATTTCAAGTCAAAAAAACTTTTGGTCAATTTTTGCCAATGTTATAACATAGGGCCAAATTCGGCATTACTGTCAAATTTGGACCATATTCTGAAAAACTACATACGCAAACAGTAATATTTTTGCACCGAAATGTGCCTAAGGATTATATTAAGCAACCCTGAAAAGGAATTTGGATTATATTGATTTTTGGTAGAGTAGGAAGTTTTTTGGTGGAAAAATTTTACCATAGCCAATGCCTCCTATGTTATAACATAGGGCATTTTTTGAGGTGACGGAGTTTGCAAGGCTGTAGCTCATTATTGCTTCTTCTGTTGCATATGAAACGGGTATCAAAGGATTGCAAATTTTATGAAAAAATCAAAAATGAGGTCGATTTGGGTGCACTTCTTAGTAAAAAATTGAGAAAATCGCCAAAAACTTCATTTTTGACTATGTTCAGTTTTATCAAATTTGGGCATGTTTGGGCTTATTTCTGGCCACAGGTCAGTTTCTGCAAATATTTTTGGACAGAATCAGCTTTGTCTACCCCTAAGCTTTCAAATGATATGCATAAGTCTGGGACAAAACCTTTTTACTTGGATCTAGGAGCCAAATTTAGTCGGTAATCTCCAGTTGCTAAAAATTGCCCCATTTTTCGGAGTGACTTTACGTTTTTGGTCATATCTCAGGCTAGGATTCATATCTTTGAAAAATTCCAACGGGAGAGAGATCGCAAAAACTTGCTCTACAATCGTGTTCATGCAGTTTGTCAACTCAAAATTTTCACTTTTCCAGCCCTTCCACAGGATATCTAAGAATTTATGTAAAACGTCTCTTAAGTGCTTTAGTTGGACTAATAAATGCCCTTTTATTCTGAAACTTTTCCAAGGGCAGTTACGTTAACCAGCCAAAAGCTATCGCCAAAAGCGAAGAGGGAACCTGAGCATAGTCGACCCGGCTCAGGCTGATCTCCATGCCGCCGTTGGATGGGCTACTCATTGACGTCTAAAGCTGCAGAGAGGCTCCTCCGCTTCCCCGTTGCCTAGGCGACGCCCCCTTCAACTGCGCAGTCGCTGCAGTGCCTGCGGAATCCGGGTCAATCGCCCTTCCCGCATCTTCCTCCCTCTTTCACTCACATCACTTGATTCTTCTATGAAAGCACAGAAAATGCCACCGCCTTTGTTAGCCGGTTGACAGAGAAGGATAGAATGGCAGCCAGTTTACCGCTCATCGCCAAGGAGGACCTCACCTTTGCCGAGGTTAGGCACGGTAGATTTCTTGCTCCTCTTACGAAAGGCCCCAGATTAAACTGGCAAAACATGGCCTGAAGATTAGGGGGGAAATAATTAAGTAAAATTTGGAGTAACAGTGCAAATTTGAACTGATCAAACAACCTTTCAACAAAATATTGATTGGTGTCCCGCATATTGGTCCACTTTGTACTTTAGAAAACCTCAGCAACCCTAGTGGCAGTTTGAACAGGCGATTTCCATTTCTGTTTTAGAAACGTTTCTTAAGACACCTGGCCCACCAATGCACACATACTGCTAGAGATAGAAGCAACAACTCCTTGTGCGATTGTCAGGAGCTAGGCTCCGGCAGCTACGGGGCAGTCTGGCGAGCTGAGTGGCGACAGAAGGACGAGCAGGTGGTGCAAGTGGCGGTCAAACGGGTCCTGCTGCTCCAGAAGGAGGCCGCCGTCCTCAATGAAATTCGACACAAGAACATCATCCGCTTCTACGGCATCTGCCAGGCCAAGCCCGACTTCTACATCGTCACCGGTGTTCTTCCCTTTCTC
>JASANA010001065.1:0-14118 GCA_030248095.1 Ptycholaimellus sp. GST1_10
AAATGTGTAACGTTTAATACTCATGATTGTTTCTCAAAGCAATCTTGTATGTTGTGCAAAAAATTTAATTGTCAAAATAGACAAAATGTTTCTGAGGATGCCATTCGAAACTATGCATGCGATTCTTGCGCGAAAGCTTTTTATACAGATTTATGTCTTGAATGTCATAAAATACACCAATGCGATAATGTTGATATTTGTAATATATGTAAAAAAAGTACTAAATTTTCGAAATATTCTTCTAAAGCTCAAATTCCTTTGTATGATGACTTAAAATCCAATTTAAAAGAGCATAGATGTGATGTTTATTTGTGTGCAATGTGTGGAAAAGTGCATAATTGTTTCAGTTTATGTTATGTTTCTGTACAACCTAGTGAAAAAGTAGGTGGTATTAAGAAAGGTTTTAGCAAACCCAAAGTTGGAGTTACTTATGGTGACTGTGAAACCTATACTGACCCCAAAAGTGGAAATTTAATACCAAATTTGCTTATTTTACAGCGCGATTGTGACCCTGAAGACAAATTTTTTGTGTACAAAGGTCCAGAAGCGTTTCATATGTTTACTAAAGATTGTATGAAAAAAAATAACCCATTTGCTAATCAATGGGTTGTTTTTCATAATGCCTCAAATTTCGATGGCTTGTTTTGGTTTCATGCTACAACTAGCGTTAACGCGATGCCTCGGAATATTATTAGGAAAAATCAAAAAATAATTTCTTTTGATTTGTGTCAGTCAAATATTTCACTAAGATGCAGTCTTCAATTTTTACCTGGTACTCCTCTATCAGCATTTCCACATTTGTTTAATCTGGAGCATATTGAAAAAGGGCATTTTCCACATGCAGTGAATGGTCCAACTTTTGTTCAGTGGGGTAAACGTATTCCATATGAAGAGGTGAATGCAAATGGTCATGTTCAATATTACCCTTCTGAAGACAAATTTTGGTCTGAAAATATGCGATTAGCTCATTTTGAGAGGTTTATCAAATGGTATGCTCTGTTCAAAGAAGAATATGAGCAAAATCCTCTAAAGCGTTACATTGTTGAAGATGTGCTTTTGGAGTATTGCAAGGACGATGTATTGTTGTTAAGACGAGGATTTTCTGCTTTTAGACGTGCTTTTTCTGAACAGTATGGTGGTATTGAAGTTTTAGACAGTGTTACTTTACCAAGTTTACTAAATAAAATTTTCCGCGTTAATTTTATGCCCACAAAGTCCCTTGTTCTTTTGTCCCCACAAGGTTACCCGTTTGGTAATCGCCAAAACTCTACTATTGCTTTGGCCTACATTTCTTGGTTGGAACGTACTTGGCAATTAACTGGTATGAGGCATGCTCGCCAATTTGGAGAAGTCAAAATTGGAGGATCATTTGTTGATGCTACTGCATTTGACCAGTCTGGTATTAGACATGTCTTTAATGTTCATGGTTGTCACTTCCACAACCATCATCCTGATTTCTGTCAACGGCTTGATGCTCGATTTAAGAAATGGAACACTGAGAAATATGCAGTCTGGCAAAGAACTTGTATCAATGATGAGTGAGCATCTGAATAAGATTAGTAAAATGTCAGACAGTCATTATGGTGAATTTGTCTATCATGTCAAATGGGAGTGTGAAATTGCAATAGAACGCGAATCAAATCAGCCATTAGATTCATTTTCTAAATTTGTTTTTTAAATATATGTACTATGCCAAGCCCCCATACCATCTGTCAAAGCCTTCTCCATCTCAAAATTATAAATGCTCAAACCTTAAGCTGACTGATGCCATGTTTTGAAGGCAGAAAGGGTTTTTTTTCATTCTTTTTCACCTCCACCCTATGTTATAAATGATTATTTTTATTTTAATTTTTTTTATCCTTCTATTATTGTAGCTTAAAAAATAACAATCCCTTGGCCCTCCAAATATATATGTGGACATAGATCTTATCCTGATCCTATATACTTAGGCCCTCCCCCCCTTGATATTTTTTTGTTGCAGCACAGTCAATTTTACCACCTCAAAATTTACTATACCTGTTCTCCTGAACTGTAGAAGGGCTTTACTTTTCCCCCTTCCCTCCTCTTCATCAACCCTTGCAATCACTTTAAATTCTATAATCAATTTTTCACTTATACATCAATGACTGCAATTGACCTCAAACATCTACAGAATTATACGCTGTATCAAATGTAACAATGGTCTACAGCTCTACCACTTTTTTAACACTATCTACATCAAATTTGCCTACAATACACTCCAATTACCAACTTCCTACAACTTTCACCATCCACTTTTGCCCAACTTCATGAACTAAACCACAAAACACCCATTTACTATTTATTTACATTATACTACGCTACACATACTACTATACAAAAATATGATATACTTAATAATACAAATAATAGCACGTACTTATATCATAATCCCAATATTAACTACCAAATATATATATACTCTAATCTATATATACTATAAACACTAACATACTGTATTATCTACTATTTACTATTCATTCTCTATATGTATATATACCGCTACTACATCGCACTACATCCCCCTACAATATACCCACCAACTATCAATTACAACATGATAATAATTACATAGATTAAACTACTATCCCAAATCCAGCTACATAAGCTATACTATATAGTGAAATATACAAACAATTAAACTAATATTATAAAATCCTATATACTATCTAATATAACTACTATTACTCTCTAAAAAGTTTACATCTATAACTAAATATTTACATAAACTTATTTACACAAACTTTTATAATAGATGAAATATCTAACACTCTATACAATCCCTACTCCCATACTATCCTATCCATATCCATCTCCCCATTATACTAACCCACGATATATACATATATATAAACAATGACTACAACTATACTCTTATTTGATGCTTTATTATAAAAATACTCTTTTTTCCCGACTATATATTCTTTATTTCTCTTTACTATACTACTATCATTTTAAATCTATTCAAAATTATTTGCGCAATATTTATAAAATACATATAACAATTATAACACAAACAACCTAAGAAATATAATCAATATATACCATAAACCTCCAAAACTAATATACGCAACTCTCTCCATTCTAATACACCGATATAGCATACTTGAACACAAACCACAACACGTAACCTAACAACTATACTATAATTCTAAAAATATACACTAATCATCCAATATAAAATACTATACTCTACTATATAACTCTATAATATCAATATCCATATACTACCCAATACACTCTACCGAATAACTACTTTTAAACAAAATATACAAGATATACGAATTATTATTTCCTATACATAAAACTAACAATTTACACCCCCTACGATAAAATATTATCAAATATTTTATATATATATATTACTCTAAACACAAAAAACAATTATATATAAAAAAACATTTTAATAAATAAACAAATAATATATTTATAAATATAAAATATACATAACAACCAACACACCAAATAATAATCTATATATTCCCAAACTATAACATATAACTCCCATTTAATCAAATTACATTAGAAAACTAAAATAACACAATAGAACAATAAAAATTACTAAAAAAAATATATAAAATAAAAACAAAACCAAACCAACACGAAAAAAAAATCATACAACACACCACATACAAATACTCACATACTAATAAAAATTAAAATACATTAAAAACAAAAAAAACTAAACCAAAATCCAATAAACAAAATAAAAAATTACACCCAAAAGATATTAAAAATAATAACACAGAATAAAAAAATAAAAAAAAAAAAAAAAAAAAACAATAAAAAATAAATAAAAAATACCAAAACAAATCATAAAAACAACCCCCCACCAACCAAAACAAGCCATCGAAATTTGAGGCATTATGAAAAACAACCCATTGATTAGCAAATGGGTTATTTTTTTTCATACAATCTTTAGTAAACATATGAAATGCTTCTGGACCTTTGTACACAAAAAATTTGTCTTCAGGGTCACAATCGCGCTGTAAAATAAGCAAATTTGGTATTAAATTTCCACTTTTGGGGTCAGTATAGGTTTCACAGTCACCATAAGTAACTCCAACTTTGGGTTTGCTAAAACCTTTCTTAATACCACCTACTTTTTCACTAGGTTGTACAGAAACATAACATAAACTGAAACAATTATGCACTCTTCCACACATTGCACACAAATAAACATCACATCTATGCTCTTTTAAATTGGATTTTAAGTCATCATACAAAGGAATTTGAGCTTTAGAAGAATATTTCGAAAATTTAGTACTTTTTTTACATATATTACAAATATCAACATTATCGCATTGGTGTATTTTATGACATTCAAGACATAAATCTGTATAAAAAGCTTTCGCGCAAGAATCGCATGCATAGTTTCGAATGGCATCCTCAGAAACATTTTGTCTATTTTGACAATTAAATTTTTTGCACAACATACAAGATTGCTTTGAGAAACAATCATGAGTATTAAACGTTACACATTTTGGAGACGCACCCACATAACATTTAGGACACCAATATTTCACTTTTAAAAATTTATAAATGCTAACAATACCATAAGCATGATAGGCTATGGAATCATTAAAGTCTGCATATTCTTGATTGTATAAAATCAAGACATTTATACAATCAGCGGAACCTGCTCTAGACTTTGGAATAGTTTTAAATGGAACAGACGTTGAATCAAACAAATTGAGAACAATTGGATCTGGTAATATATTTTCCAAGCGGTCAAGTTCAGACATTGGAATTCCTGTATGTGCCATTGATGCTGGAAAACCACATGCCACAAGCATTTCAAATGCAGCAATTTGTCCTTCTTTTGATCTAATATAACATTTCATAAAATTTTGCGATTTTTGGGGATTTTGCCGTATGTACAATTCTTTGACAATGATAAGAAACATACACAGCCCTTTATATTGAATCCTATTAGATTTAACAGTTGGATCATACACACCATTAAATGAATGATAAAACGTTGTTAAGCTATATTCGCGCCTAGATCTTGCTCCCGAATATTTCATGAACAATCGACCTCCAACTGAAACATTATCATAAACAGTAGTTATAAGAAATTGAGTCTCTGACAATAATACAGTTTCATCGCTTTGTATAGCACGCCCTAATCGTTCAATAGTTTCCTCAACATTGAGGTTTGATGCAGGCACGCGATCAGAAGAAATGATACCAAGGTTTAGATTGTTATTAACAAGGTGAATTTGGGATACTTTAGATTGGGGAACATTGTGCAGCATTTCTAACATAGCAGAATAGGTTATTGATTCAAGATTTTTCAAAGCAGTAGCCAAATCAGAAGATTGAAATGCTTTGATCCACTTATCAGATATTTTTATCTGATAAGTTTGCTGAATAGCGGGACCTTTGCTCCAATGGCGTTCAGACAATTTGATCAAGTCATATTTAGACGTGGACAAATCTTCAAGTCTACTTTCGGGAATTGGGGAATTGGCTTTAGAACCAGGTAAGGATCGCGAGTTTTTAGATTTCATAATTTCGCGATCTAGCTGTTTAGAAGACAAAGACCAACCCGAAGATTTTGGGGAATTTGGAGCCGAAAACGAAGGCATTTTTGCGCAGCAAGTATCGTATTTCTGAAGTGTGTTTTGATGTGCTTGCTGCGCAGGGCAAGAAAAATATGATTTTATCAAACATACCGTAAGCCACATACCGTAAGCTGCATACCGTAAGCCACATACCGTAATAAGCTTATTATACGGTATTTTAGGGGACATAACAAAGGTAAATAACATATCATATCATTCTCAGATACATAACATATCATATCATAACAATACAAGTGTTCCAAATTATTTTTGGGGCTCTTTTGACATTTTAGGTTTTACTACTACTACTATTTTTTGGGTGGCCAAAGGACGTCGAGTAGGGCAGGGCACCAGAGTTCCGAAGACCGAAGGCATGGGCCCGGAGTCCGGAGGCCGAAAAAGCTTTGGTGCCCTGCCCTCCGCGGCGGGTGGCCAAGGCCGCTTAAACTTTAGCTAACAAATTTAAAAATTTTCGAAACATTAAATTTTATTTGTATTTATTATATATTATTATTTAGATTGTTGATTATCATTTAAAAGCCTCAGAAACCCAAAATAGGCCAATATCAATTTTATTACTGAATACCTTTGTTTTGAGTCATTTAAATTTCTATAGATTTCCTTATTGCTCATTTCGATGCTTAACAAGGTAAACAAAACTGAGCATTTATTGACTAAAAGCCGATATTTCCTTGTTTAAATTTATTCGTTTTAGCAAAAAATAAATTTGCTTGTTAGGGTTGCGCGTGCATTGAGTAACCGCGTTGAATGCGGCGAATATCTGAAGCAGGTACCCCGGCCAATTGAAGCAGGGTCAAAACGTCTAAAAGGGATGCACGTATTCTCTTTCAAACGCTAAAGCATGCATGTTTTGAGTAAATGCTCCCTATTTTAAAAAACTAAACAACATGGCTAAGCGTTTGATTAGTTTTTCTAGAAACAAAGATCTTGAACAGTTTTTAATCAAACGCCTATTATCATGCTGCCCACAAATTGAAATTCTCCCAAAAAAAGCTTACCTTGGATCCCGCTGGGGCTTTGACAGCGGCGGCGTTTGTGACGCAGCTGAATGGCCAGGATGGGCTTGGAGGACGTGGACTTTGGCTTTGGCTTCTGGGACATCTGCACCCGAACCCACTTGTCACCGCCCAAATTCTCCTTGTCCTCCTTTCAAATTTGCTCTGTTTATAAAACCAATATCTTGGCCATAGATTTGGTCACTTTACCGAGCACAACTCTTCAAGCCAGTCCTCGTTGCCAAGTTTGCCAGTCAGCTTCTCAGACTTTGGATCATTCGGCTTTATGTTTTCAAAAGCCTTAACTAGTTTCTTCCGTTAATGAAACTTGGAATTAAGAAAAAATTGGTGGAACCGAGTTGTTTGAAGTGTTGCCCCAAAGCAGCTCGTGCATCCAAGGCTTGCTTCCATCCGTGCCGCATAGCATGGCATACGTGTCCTGCCAGATTTTGATAATCATTAAGATTTGCTTACACCCAAGCAGATCGTGATAGAAGAACCTCAAGATTTGAATCCAGAGTGACGTCCAGCTTGGTGATGTTCTTGGAGGCCTTGGTTGGAGTGACCACAGGCGTCAGCAGCGGCTCGGGCTGAAATTGGGGCTCCCACTCCCCCATGCCCACTTCTACGGCCAGCTCATCATAGGCCGAAAACTCGCCTCCCTCAAACTTGAACATTTTGAACAAAATGCCTTGGAAAAATACTTTGTCAAACCAAAGCGTTCAAGTCGCCCAGAATAGCAAGCAGACTGGTTTCCTCGTCCTTGGCAGGCTTGGGAGAGGACGAAATGGGCGTGGAACAGAGCGGAGGGTCGCCATGCTGCACGGTCTCGAGAAGGCGCAGCTCCTCCCTCAGCCAGTCCTCCTTTGTGGCAGCCAAAAAGGTTGGCTTCTCCACCAATGCCGCTTCCTTTGATAAATTGAACATTTTAATAAAAAACTGGTGAAAAACTGCTGTCAAAGCTTGCCTCCAGCTTGGACCGAGTTTCGCGAACATGCTCCCAGTGAGTGCCTCCTCCGGTATTGCGCCAAACTTCGACCTCCTCCTTCAAGTTTTTTCAAAAAATTTATTTCTCGCTAGATTGAGACAACTTTTAAAAAACTTACCAAAGACTCTTCCGCAAAAGTTGGGTCATTCATCAGTCCGCTTTCCTTTCCACTCATGGTTTTCAAAAAGGGTTTTTTGACTTTTAGCTAAATTTTTTTTTTCAATAGAAATCAAACATTTGACATCAACAAAGGATACGAGTGTAATCACGCATCCGCGAAAAAAATTTTTACATCCATTCTACTTTTGTTAAAAAGATTATTAAACACATACCTACGCGCACCTTCACGTCGACGATTATATTTAACTGGCTCAATAGGTTTAGAATAATATGGAAAACTGCTTAAAACACCTCCTTGTACTAAACTCGCGTGAATAGAAAATTGAAAAGTAGCAACAGATTTTGTTGTAATTTCTCGAAACTTTATCATGCAATTTTTATGGGTTTTTGCTGATAGTAAAGAATTTAGAGGCACTGGGAAAAAGGGCGGGTTAGTTTGGGTAGAAGCAGTTTGGTCAGTAACAAAATCGGCAATTGCAGTCAGCAAATCGACCTGCCAATAATCTAGTTTTAGTCTGTTAAAAGCCAAAACCCCACAAACCTGGTCTATGCTCACGCCCGTTAGCTCCAAGATTGCTGGTCTTTGATGATTGGCAATCAGCTGTTTAGCCAGCTCTTTTTCCCATTGCTTTTTCACCCAACAATCTAATCCATAGCTGGTTTCATACTAAAATCGTTTTGCAGTCACAGGAAAAATGAACATTTTAGTCAAAGCCACTCACTT
Source organism: Ptycholaimellus sp. GST1_10 (assembly GCA_030248095.1). Classification (NCBI taxonomy): domain Eukaryota; kingdom Metazoa; phylum Nematoda; class Chromadorea; order Chromadorida; family Chromadoridae; genus Ptycholaimellus; species Ptycholaimellus sp. GST1_10. Next base: position 8,434 of record JASANA010001065.1, read on the forward strand.
GATCAGCCCGAGCAACGTACCTAAGCGTACAGAGTTCTCCTTTTAAGCAGTTGATCAGTCGATCAGCGACCATTGGTGCTGTCAATCCAGCCTCCAGAAGATTTGTACCTCTTAACAAAGATAAATTTGGCCTGCCCTATACTGTATCAGAAGTACTTACTCAATTTCCAACTCTTGCAAGTACGGCTCCAATGGCGCCAAGAGTGCGAAGAATTCAAATGCAGGAACATGGCAATAGCTAAATATGACTCTAGCAGGAAAAATGCCTTGAGACATAATAGTTGCAATTATGTATTGCAAATCTGAAAAATGTTTACTTTTAAAGTAGACTTGCTAAAAAATTAAAAAACTAAACAAACCGTGCCACTTGTTTGAGTCCGAAAACCTAACTGTCCTTGAAGTGACAAACGAAAGGTTTCTAAACAAAATCATTCTTAGGAAAATATCGAATTGCATTTTGTAATTCAAAAAACCCCCATTCAAATTCACCGCTTAGAGCAGATATGAGCATCATAGGTAGATGGTGCACCTTCCGAGAAGTATATTGAACGCATCTTTGATCCCCATGAATATTGGCTGGAAACAAGAAAGCCACTTTCACACATACTACTTTCAATTCCAAGTTTATCTAACTGAATATTGGACTGAATATTGAACCAAGTTTATCTCATTGAAACCAAATACAAAAATGGGAACAGTCAAAGCAGGGACACATTTTAAAAAAAAAAAAAAAAAAAAAAAAAAAAACAACCAATCAATTTTTTTTAGAAAAAAAAAAAAAAAAAAAAAAAAAAAAGAAAATTAATAATTTGTAAATGTTTGGGAAAATAAAAAACAAGCTGGTTGAAGGGAGGGTTCAGCCGGAGATCTTGTAGACGAAGTTGAACTCCTCCATGGCCTTGGAGAGGCGGTCCTGCTGGCCGCGGATCATCTCCACGTTGTAGCCTATCTGGCCCCACAGATTCTGCAATTTTCGGCAACCTACAGGCTTGCTGCTCAAATGACCCAAAGAAGCTGGGAAGAATAAGGGTAGGGGGAGGAATAAAGATAGAATACTGCTCCTTCGTAGATGCCGATCACTCGGCCTGCAGGCCCCTTGACGGTGTCGGGGGCAGAGAGGGTGAAAGAGTGGGGGTTGTAGTCGCCGGTGAGGCGGGCCTCGCACATCCCGTCCACCCAGTTGATGATCTCCTCGTAGGCGGCCATGTTGGCCAGGAACGCATTCACTGCAGAGGATCCATGAGACTGCGCTTTTCCGAATAATTGTGAGAGGAGCAGCTACCTTGGCCCTTGAAACGGGCAATGTCCCAGTCGGTGCAGAGGTGCGGGTAGCCGTCCTTGTAGGCGTTGACCTCGCGGGTCACCTCAACGATCTTGCAGCCGTACTCGCCGTTCACCCGGATCAGCAGCCTCTTCAGCTTGTCCAGCTCTGGCTTCAAAAAGCCTCCTTCTGTTTTCTAGTCTCCAAAAAAAAGAGGAAAGCGGAATAGGACCTTGAGTTCATTGTAGGTCTGGTAGGTGAGCACAGTTCCAGCAGGAGCCTTGGCGAAATCGCTCATCTTCACTGGCAATGGCTAAAGAGCTTGGAATTGGCGTCAAACCTTTGTCAGCCCTACGAATGTGCTGGAGCAGTGTTGAAAGGGGGTGTGGCTAGCGCTTATAGGCAGAAAATGCTAGCGTGCTCTGAGACGCTAAATTCCGCCAATTTAAATTTTGCCTTTTCCTCGATACTATTAATGACTGGCCGATTTTCGATAATGTGTTGAATCATGGTTGCATTATTAAAGCGTGTTTGATTTGGCCATAATTTTTGGCTATTTTGTTTTTCTGCTTTGCACTACCATGAGGCGAAAAAACTGCTTCATCTGAGCGTCTATCAACTTTGAAGCTCAAAACAATCTGACATTAGAACAATGAAAATTGCCTCACCATTCAAGAGGGGTCATTCTCTCTCAAATTCATCACCGTATGTGGTCCCAAGCTAAACTGTTGAGGTTACTCAACAGAGGTTACTCAACTATAGAGGTTACTCAACTTTTGTCCTCATGTGTATATATGTATATATGTATATATGTATGTCTGGAAATGCTGGGAACGGGCGAATTCTCAACGGATTTGGACAAACTTTTTTTTTCCTGAAAGGTAATGAGATTTTAGGAAGATCTGGAGGGGTAGACCCGGAATTTGAACTTTTGAAACATTACTTTTTTGGGTAGAAAGGTTGAAAATTTGGGTATGCTGTAAAAGGCTCAATTCTCAACGGATTGGGACAAACTTTTTTTTTCCTGAAAGGTAATAAAATTTTAGGAAGATCTGGAGGGGTGGAACTGGTTTCCGAGCATTTGAAACATTACTTTTTTGGGTAGAAAGTTTGAAAATTTGGGTATGCTGTAAAAGGCTCAATACTCAACGGATTTGGACAAACTTTTTTTTCCTGAAAGGTAATGAGATTTTAGGAAGATATGGAGGGGTGGAACTGGTTTCCGAGCATTTGAAACATTACTTTTTTGGGTAGAAAGGTCGAAAATTTGGGTATGCTGTAAAAGGCTCAATTCTCAACGGATATTGACAAACTTTTTTTTTCCTGAATAGAAATAAAATTTGAGGAAGATCTGGAGAGGTTTGACAAGTCCCGGAGCATTTGAAACATAACTTTTTTAGGTAGAAAGGTTGAAAAATGGGGTATGTTGAGAGCTCCGCGGTCACCTATTGCGCTCTGCGCCATATACTTGTTCACATTGAAATGGCAGCAAACAGAAAACTCGGCGCTTTTTTGCCGGAATGCTTGCTTTTTCGGCTGCACCAGCACTGACAAAGCCGAGAGTATCTTTCACCTTTAAACCAGTTTTATTTTCTTTTATCGCAAGGAAATACTGTGAACCGGCATTCCGTGAATGGCCTGTGGGGAAGGGACCATGAGCTCGATAACCAACTCCTCCAGCTTCGAAAGCGTCATTGGATTTACACCAGTCTTGCTGTTGTGGCTGAGCTTTTGCTACAAAACAGTAAAATTTAAAATAATACAGACAACAATGCTTTTTTTGTTTCACTACCAAAGTTAACACTTGTTTACTAATTTCTTCTACCAATGTTCTAAGTTAAACTACTATTAAACATTCATTTTTAACAGCTCATTAATTAATGCTGATTAATATGTAAGAAAACTGCACATTTTATAGTTTGCTATTCAATTGAGTCCTGTTTGCCATAACTCAATCAATCTGAAGAAACCGTGGCTTTCGTTTTGATGGCGCTGAGAAACTTTTGTAGCTTTGGCAAGGAAAGAGGGAACTTCTGACCTTTCGGACCCAGCCACATTAGCCCCGCTGCCTAAATAGAACAAACGTTTGAAAATCGTTTGCAAAATCTTATAAACCTTCAGCTTCACTTCCAAGGCCGCCCAGGCCTCTGAACGGTCAGTAGCTTTGAACTGCCGACTGTTGTACTTGTCTCCAATCGTGGCCAGAAACAGACGCTCCTTGTCCTCCATCATCAGCTGCATCGCCTTCGCCACCTGAAAAAGTGTAATGCTTGAGTCTTCTATTCTTCTTGTTGATCTTCTAGCCGTTTGCTGGTTGAGAAAGGTAGGCTGCGTCTCCTTGAACTGACGCGAAGAGGCTGCCACCTTTCCTGCCGACTCATCTTCCTCCGAACTGTCCCCACCGGCCAAGTTTACATCCTCCATAATTCTATGTTTCCTTCCTTTTACCCACCAAAATGGATAATAGAACCTGCCAGCCTTCAGACGCAGCCATTTTGGAGGGAGCTTTCCTTTGAATGCAATACCGTGGGGGGGATGATTTATTCGTACCCCAAATACAATCAACTATAAAACCAGAGCTACTTAATATTTTTTGACGAAAATTTAACACAAGTTGCCCCTAAATGTCCATAACATTGTGTTAAATTTTTATGGCAAAGGGATTCTTTGTTTTGGATTTATGGCAATTTTCCTAACTTGAGTCATACTGTATGCACATCATTGCCCTAAATCATAAAATGTGGCTTAAAATTAAGACTAATTTGTAATAAAAGAGATAAACTACTCTTTTTGAGAAACAAATAACAACAACTGTTTTTTTAGCCAAATTTCATGATGTTTTAGGTGTAAAGGGTCTTGCAAATCGTGAAATATTTATTTTTCAGCCAAAAATGGCTTGTTCTATGTAGTGGGCAAAGATACAATGACTCAAGTTAGAAAAATTGTCATAAATCCACATCAAAGACTTTGTTTGCCACAAAAATTTAACACAATGTTATGGACATTTAGGGGCAACTTGTGTTCAATTTTCGTCAAAAAATATTAAGTAGCTCTGGAGTTATAGTTGATTGTATTTGGGGTACGAATAAATCATCCCCCCCACGGTAGATGCCATGCGTTCTAGGCCTCTAAAAGGCTTTTAGACATGCGCATTTTATGCTACTACGGTAGGCGCAGGCACAAACTGGCTCGATTGCAAGAGAAAGTGTTCAATCAGAAGGGGACGCGAAAACAGAAACAGCTTTTTTGAATTCAGAAATATAGCTTCTCTTCTGACCGAAATCCTCTTCTTGCAATCGACTACATTTCGATCGCAAGGGGAGATTTGAAATCAGATACCACAAATTCGATCAGAAGTTCCTATCTGGCAGGGCCAGATTGCAAGATCACCCAGGTGTCAGCCGCCAATATTATTACCTGGTTTAAACTTCCACCTATCCAGTTTTTTAACAGGCAAATCATTTGGCACCGACAAAAAACAGAAACATACCCGGTACGCAACCAAGAGTAAAAGTGCAATTCGCAACAGATGCTAACTAAAACGATGCAATATGCAAAAGTGGCTCATGAAACCAAGCAAAGTAAGTGAAATACAGGCGAAGCTAAGTGAAAGACAAGGTAAGGTGACTGGAAGGCAGGGGTCGGCGAGGGTGATGTGCAGATGGGAAAAGCCAGAGGAGGAGCTGCTGCGTCCGCATGTGGCGGCACCGGAGTTGTATGCAATCACGAGCCACCGTGCAGCTCCGAATTGCACATTTATTGTCGGGGGGGGGGGGTCCCAGACAAAAAGTTGGTTGGTTGCTCTGGGGGTGGGGGGGGGGGGGTCGGGTCACATATGACTGGGATGTAACACCTGCCAAGCGCAATACAACCATGCATGTCCAATTGTCCAACACTAGTTTGGCCGGACAAGGAAACCCAGACAATGCTGAAAGTGCAGTCGCCCTCAGAAGGAGTGGCAACGTAGTTAAGCAGAGGATGAAGGGCAGGGTATATTCGGCTTGTTGGGCAGATAGAGTCAGGGGCGGGTATGTTTTTTTAAAAAGCAAAAGCAAAAGGGGCTCAATGGTTCTTAGACAACCTATAAGGCAATCTACTCATGCAGCTATTAAGGGTGTGGCCAGTAGGGAACAATTTTGGTGATAAGAGGATAAGCTTGATGACTGAAGTCAGACCCAGATGGTAGAACTGTGGATAAACCCAGCTAAGATCATCCCACAAAAGGGGGGCGCAGAGAGCAGCTCAGAAGGAAGTGACGATGTGGTTATAGATGTTAGCAGTCGAGTACTTGTAAAGCATGCTCAGCTTTTTGGCAATCCTTTCCGATTCCGGAGGGATGTGCTGGCAGCTGCGACATCTTCCTGAGCTGGCGGTGAGAGTTGGTGAGTGATTATTCAGGTTGGTGACACACGATTAAGGGTACC
>JASANA010001067.1:0-17461 GCA_030248095.1 Ptycholaimellus sp. GST1_10
GTACACATTGAAAAAAATGTGATAAATGTGATAAAGTAATAATAATCAAAAAGGGGCTCAGAATCAGATTATTATTATTAAAACCGAGGGCAATGGCACCAGCAGTGTGAAGGTGCTTTGGATAAGGTGTCCAGCAGCTACAGGAAAACTATTCAGCCTGAAGCCCATACCCCATTTTCCAACCTTTATATCCAAAAAAGTAATGTTTCAAATGCTATAAATTTGGGTTTACCCATCCAGATCTTTCTAAAATGTTATTACCTTTCAGCAAAAAAAAAGTTTGTCCAAATCCGTTGAGAATTCACCATTTCCTCAATACCCCATTTTCCAACCTTTTTACCCAAAAAAAGTAATGTTTCAAATGCTAAAATTCCGGGTTCCACCGATTCAGATTTTTTAAAATGTTATTACCTTTCAGCAAAAAAAGTTTTGCTTCAAAATCCGTTGAGAATTCACCATGACTCCTATTTTCTGACCTTTCTACCCAAAAAGTAATGTTTCAAATGCTCGGAAACCGGTCACACCCCTCCAGATCTTCCTAAAATAGCATAAGCTTTCAGGAAAAAAAAGTTTGTCAATATCCGTTGAGAATTTGAACATGGACAGCATTTCCAGAAAAAAAAATATATATATACATATATACATATATATGAGGATAAAAGTTGAGTAACCTATGACCGCGGAGCGGCCCTTCGGCCGCTTTCCGCGGTAAAAAATTCAAGTCTTCTGTTCAATTCTCAGCCGTTCAGCTGCTACTGATTATTGATGCTATTGTTATGCATGAAAGTTTGTTACTCAAGAGGGTAAGTCTCTGGTTTCCCAACCATTTTCAAAAAAAAACATATATTTGGAATCGTTATATACGACTTGTGAAGACAAAAAAAACTCAAGTCTTCTGTGCAATTCTCAAGATTAAAGGTGCTACAGCGCAAAAACGCTATATTGCAGTTTTCAAGCCTTTCTACCTAAAAAAAGTAATGTTTCAAATGCTCGGGAAACCGGTTCCACCCCTCCAGATCTTCCTAAAATATAATTACCTTTCGGGAAAAAAAGGTTTGTCAAGATCCGTTGAGAATTCGCCTGTTCCCAGCATTTCCAGACACATATATATCAATAAATAGCATTAATAACCATTTTGACTTTTGAGGCTTGCAATGGGCTCTTCAATAATCACCACATGACTCAAGTGCTGATTTTTGTCAGCCACGGACCAGCTAACAGCCGACAACTCAGAAACGAAAATACACACAAAGACGAAAGGCATCAAAAACTGACAAACTTCGGTACCTGATCGCTGATTAATTGCCAGATACGAAAATGAGCCAGGACTTTCAAATAATGGACGTCAATTTAGCCCCTGGTGAGGGCCAAAACCACCAAACCCAACCCCCAATAAACCATGACTTCACAACTGTAAACCCCCTTTTCCCATCTGATTTGCCGGGCAGTCCACGTCCAGCCCAGTTTACACCATCATTAGGAGGGCCAGCGGCATCAGCATACTGCATTTACCTGCCTTTAGATAATTTAGTTCCCCAGCCCCCACTTGCATATTCACGCAGCAATGGACATCCCTCCTAACAAGCGCCCTCTCCCACCAGCCTGTCCTCTCATGCCAGGTCTGTGTGAGACGTACTGTAGCCTATTTTTTTGAGATTTTTTTTAAAAATCTATTTCCTATTTAGTACCATGGAAATATAAGCGGAGGTACGTCAGCGGGAATCGACTGCGCAACCCAGCTCTGATCCCACCCTACAGCCTACAAAGGAAGTATTGCTGCATTTGAGGGTTTAAGCAAGGCTAGATGAAGATGCAAAGTTAGATTCGAGGCAGCACAGATAGTCAAAACTGAATTAGTTGAATGAAGCAACACCCACTAAAACACACTATGGCACCTGTGATTTATTATTGTCATTTAAGCCAAATCAAATTACATTCAACACAATTTAACAATGATAGAAGACATAATAGCAAGAACATAATAAAACAACAAAACTGTTGTGGCATAATTTGCTGCCGTAACATTTCGAGTTTCAAAATTTATACCGTAATGCCAAAAAAGAATAGCATAAAATTACCAAGTTTTAACGGAGGACCAATCATTTTTGCATAACTATGCATTGCCGTGCTTGCTGCAATAATAATGAAATCCTAGGCGAGGACATCGCATAACATAGCAATTCCTCTTTCCATCCAATGAAAGGTCAGGAACTGGAGGTCAGTGCACCTTCCATGAACACGACGACGGATGAGCTTTTGCCGATGGGGGAGCCGATGCAGACGGAGGAGCCCATGGGCACTCCACCCGGTACCCTGCCCAGACCATCCCCTCCCCTCCCTACCCCCTCTCAGACAGAGCCCACCAATGAGTCCTCCCTGGTCATCGCCGACTCCGAACCGCCCGCTGGGGACAAAGGCAATCCCCCTCCCCTCTTTCCTCCTCTCCAGACACCTGTCGTGCGCAGAGGCTCCTGGTCCAGTGAGATGAACGAGGCAAGCGGAGCATCCTCGGACTTTATCAGCTCCTCCCATGAACCCTGGCCAAGGGACTCGCGCGATGGCTAAATATCAAAAGAACATTTCCTATTTCTTGACCTTCATAGTATATGATATGCTATAAAAGTTTGATACTTATGCTTGCCTCAGTGCAGCGAGCATGAGTCCATCTTAACAGTACCACATATCCCTTTAAACGTGGGCAGTAAGGCTGGGCTGTGGGAACTGGCTCAGATGACTGACTTCACGAAGCGCGACTATTCACTCTGCAATTAATACAACATTATTAAATTATCCTTCATTTTTAAAATGAATAAAATCATTATCAGAAAGCTAGCTTTAAAATGCTTCCTAAGTTTTTCGTTGTACTTTTTCAACTGTATTTGTGTAATTCTTGCAAGGTTACAGAATCATATGAAAGCTTTTTTAATGCTTACTGCAATACAGGAAAGCCTTGCCATGGTCTTATACGCCTGTTCATGGATAATCATGGCAACTACGTTAAAATGTGCAGGCATAGAAGTTGTATGATCAGCCATGGGAATGAAACAACATGCATTGTTCTGAAGAACACTTCATCTTTTAGTAGTAGAGTGTTGTATGAGTTTGAAAAAGAATCTGCACGTCATAGTGCTCTTTTTGCGAAGCCAAATAGGTTAGTTCTTGGGAATAACGATATTACAATCATGACCGCAGTTAAGTTAATACTATGCTCATTGCTAAGCTTATTTATGGTTATTGTAATGCTGTGTTTGCTAATATGGAATTTTGGGCCTGACACGAAGTCAAAACATAAACTTCATAAAAACCGCAATGAAATCCTTATGAAGAAACATCAACAAGATAATCCAGTACTTGCTTACATTGATCAAAACTCACAAGCAAAGAAACATCACTTTTATAATGTTAAAACAATGGATTTACCAGAGGAAGAAGAAAAACCCTGGAGTGGACTTAGCCAGTTTTCACTAACGGACAACAGTCAGTTTGCTCGTATATTTTCTGAAAGAAAACAGTACACCACTAAAAAGTTCTGAACCCATATATGTAAAACCCATGTCTCATGTTGGAGCAGCAAATCCCACTACTGGGAAGAAAGGCTCCAATCTAACTGCAGCAGATGCTCATGATAAGGATGTCTTGAGCGACTACATGACCAATGCATCAGCATTTCAGGTAAGTTTTCTTGTTGATCCATTCAAATTTTGTATAACTGCCTTTCAATTCATCACAATTCATCATTTATTCATTGCAACGAACCAATTAAAGTTTAACAAAAATATTAATTATAGCACATAAAATTGCCGAAGGTAGTTTTATGGGACATACTTGATATAAATGAAATGCCTACCGGTAACCAGTGATGTGCTAGTCAAGCCAGGTTTTAATGGCATGACAAAAGGTTTTTTAAAACTTAAGGTATTTAAACATGTTAATACCATTGTGAAATCAAATATAAATGATATTCTAGCATAGCCTTATTAAAGTATGGCATGGAAAAACCTTTGAAACCAAATGTGCCTATCACCTTTTTAACATCATCAGTATTTGCCACATGCATATCAGAAACCTAAAAATGGTTGGTAAGAACAACAGAGCAATAAAAAGTTTAGAATCACTATACTTATTTTTCACACATCATTTAGAAAAGGAAGGATCATGTGTCCAGGATTTAAATAACCAAAATATTATGCATATGCTCAAAATGGTTAACACAGTAGTAATTGAGCTGCAGGATGCACATCTTCCAAACACATAATGTTTGATGAAATTTTTGCAAAGCATAAGAACTTTCAGGAGCAACTGAAGTCATTTGAAGTAATTGACCGTGTTCAAACCTTTATTTAGCAAAATGACAAATTTAAGACGTGAATTTATTAGTGTTCCATGGAATAACCTAAAGACCATCAGTAAACAAACGTCAAACGTTGGTGCGATCAATGTCAAACTACAAAATGAGATTTCAACAAATTTGAATACACTAAAGAAAATTACTAGCCAGAAGAAAACCATACAAATGGCCATTGCAGCATGTGATAGTAAATTGAAATCAATCAAAAGCCTTAATGATACCACAAATATATTGTTGCCACAGCAGCATAATATAAATGACAGAGAAAATAAAACGTTTCCTCACCTAGCTACACTCGAAATGCGCAAACTCAAAGAAACAGTTTCACAAAATGTAAGGTTAATTGCATTGTTACAAACCATGGTCGTTTATTCCAACGATGGGAGGACAAGCCACCCTAAGCTAGAGCACCTAAAATCGCTAAAAAGATTACAATTTGAGTCCCTATGTGACGTTGATGAATGCAAGTTTCAACATGCAGTTATCGAAAAACTGTTAGGGCGGCTACAATAAGTAATGTATATACCAGGAAAAATCGTATTGAGCAATTGCTTTTTCTCTTCTTTTAATTGTTGGCTTTTTCAATTCGCAAATCATATTCCATTTGTTGTATTTTGATAATAGTTTTATAATTTTAAATTGAAAATGTTTGACGTTTAAATGCTATGTGCGCAATGATAGAAGTGCAAAATGCTATATGTTAGACGTGGTATGCAACGCACAAAGTATATTAAGACAAAGAAATAATCATAACGTAATTACTCAGAATACTTTAGTTTTTACTACATTAGTGTTCCAAGCTGAGGTAGTAATTGTTGTAGCCTTGTCTCTCTATCATTGCCCAGTTGGATATAGTTTTTGTATATGTTTTCTGGCTTCTACGCTCACCAATTGTTTTGGCCAATTCAGCGTCAATCTTAATCTTCCATAATTTCATAGTGTCATCATTTCCATAAGTAAATACGGTCACATATAACAAGTAGGTTGATCAGTTTTTTGAATAAATATTGCACTTTATTGCTATAGTATACGCTTGCAATGAGTGTCATCCACTTAATACGGTTTGATGTGTCTTTCCACAAACTACTAATAATCATTTAGGTGTTAGAATTTCTAAACAAGGTATTCTCGGCTGTTGCCATGATGCGCGGCCTCTGTCCCAAACAATATTGCCAAGCTAAATGTGCAAAGTTTACTAATTGCAGATTTATTTATTGTCAATTTCGTCTAAAAACCAGGGAATTATGGTTTTTCAATTTTGAAACATCAAAATTTTAAGTTTCGGGGGGGGCCCAAAAATGTCGCAAACCCCAAATAAAGGGTACAAATAGCATCATATAGGTATGTTTGGATGTAGATTACGATTTTGGCACCCGTTTGCGTCTACCTGGTCTCCTTGGGCTTGCACCAGGCCGTGGTGAGCAAGCAGGTCATCATCAACTTCATTTCGAGGCATTTCAAAGGGTTGATGGGTCTACAAATAGCAACATATAGGTAATGTTGGACGTAGATTACTATGATGGTGCCCGTTTGCTTCCTCCTGGTCTTCATGGGCTTACCCCAGGCCGTGGTGAACAAGCAGGTCATCATTAATTTCGTCTTGCGGCATTCTAAAGGGTTTTTGGTCTCAGAAGTAGCACCATATAGGTAATTTTGGATGTAAATTATGGTACATGTGTCCATTTGGTTCTAGCTGATCTTCATGGGCTTCCACCAGTCCGGACATGATCTTCGGGTCTATCCGCGGTCAAAAATCCATCATCACAAACCCCAAAGTTCTTGCTAGCCATATATTTATTTCTGCAAATAATAAAATCATAACCTATTAATCACCCATTATTACTATATGATCCCATGCAGGGTAGAAAGCAAATTTTCTATTGAATCTACAATAAATAAATATATATAATCTATTTATCCATAGAAATAAAAATTGTATTTAGCTGGGTCATATTTCATTGTTAAAGCCATGGCAGGGGTTTGCCATCTTAGCAAACCCCTGTCATGCAAAAGTTAATAACACATATGACTTAAAAATAATTTAACCATATTCCCTGGTTTTCCACATGTGGAAAACCAGGTGACACTGAATTATCAAACAAATATCACTGACAACTCTAAAATTAAGATAAACCATTCTCCTGCGACACCCAGAATATAAAGTTGTAATATTTTGGAGTTTTCAGTTTAAATAATTTAGTTATATTCTCTGGTTTTTCACATGTGTGGAAAACCAGGTGATACTGATTTATGAAACAAATTTCATTGGCAACCGTAAAATGTAGTTAAACTGTCCATTCTCCGCGATACCTAGATTAGAAAGTTGGATTCATAAATGGAAATTGCGGTGCAGCAATTTCCATTCTGTAGGAGTTTTCCGGATGGTAGAGAGGCAAACTCCCTGGATTTAAAGAATATTCATTGTTAAAATCCAAAATACAAATACAAATCAAATACAAAATACAAATCTAAAATCTCATTGGTAAATTGTCATAGCGGTTTTGCTACCGACTTTCATGGACTAGGCCAAGGTTTGATGACCAAAGGGAATCAAACCGACCTAACTATTTACATGCCAATAAACGCAGTTTATTGGGGAGGTAAATGGCTAACATTACATGTAACTAATATCCTAAATCAAAACCCAAGGGTTTGCAATGCAAACCCCACATCGCTAATATCTCCTAGAGTAAAATGTTTTTATGGGCATATTCAAAAATGGTTTCTGAAAGAAAGTTTTTTTGGATAAGGGGATAAAAAGGTTCATGTGCTCTGTATATGTGTCTTACTTCTTCCTTAAAATAAACCTGTTTAACAGGCGTATTCAAAAGTTTCTGGAAGAAGTTTTTGAATAGGGGCATAAAATGGGTTACTTGCTGCTCTCTGCATATGTGTGTGTGTGTTACTTTTTCCCTAAAATAAACCTGTTTTAGGGGCGTATTAAAAGGTTCTGGAAGAAGCTTTTGAATAGGGGTGTAAAATAGGTTATGTGTGCTCTCTGCATATGTGTGCAACATCTTCAACAGGCTCCAATTTATCAGCAGTAATATCACACATGTAGTGGTACATATTCACTTTTTTCAGTAAAACAAATCACACATGCCTGTTCAGGTGTTGCTGGCTCGAACGCAAACTGTAAACACACAATGATTATTAACACCATATTCACCAGCCCTGACATTTCTCATGAGATTAGACGTGAGCACATAATGAGGGTGATTACTCACAACATCAGAATCAAAGCGAAGACATGAAGTTTGTATTAGGCTATGCATACCATTAAAGTCGAGAAATGGTATGTCATCTTTACCACAATTTGTTCCATTTTCTTCCACAATGGATAGACCATATTTTACCATGATTGAATTTAGGTCTCTAACTCATTTGGGATCAGCTGGGATAATAATTAAGAACATCTGAATCCTGAACTGTTAAAGTGCGCTTGAAGACAAAAGACAATTTAGGCTCAGCATCATAGTTGGGAAATTTCCCATAATTTAGTCGATCAACTTCCATGGTAGCTCACGGCTCTCCGTTAACAGATTTCTTACTCGTTTGCCTCTTTTTGGTAGTTTTCTTTACATATTTCTTTACATATTTCTTTCCTTTACCTGACTTTTTAACGGGTTGCTTTTTAATTTTCGTACTAGATTTCTTTACAGTAGTGAGATTTCTTACTCTTCTCTACCACGCTTTTTACCCGAAGATACTTTAGAAATTTTTCGCACCAGTCTTTACTGTCCCGCTAGGAGTTGCAGTAGAATATCCAAAATTTGCTGGTACTGATTCGAAGTTCTAGTTTCAAAAACCCCTTTTATACTTTTTGCTATCACCAGCACTCTAAGAAAAGCATAACTGGTAATCAAGATTGTGAACACGTGATCGTAGCCTGAGTATTTGAGGCACATGCGATCCAAGATTTACCATGATATATTTAGCATCATGCTCATCCTTGCTGTATGTTTCAGTTGTTGATATTTATATTTTGTCACATACAGGGTGTTCACCCTAAACAGGCAACGCTTGACTTTGATGATCCATTTCTCCAGCCCACAATAAGCTAAAAAGCTGAATTTTAGTACGAACCTCCCTCCAACCTTCCTTTGTTTGCATATCAATTTGTGGCTTACTCCGTTGAGAAGAACTTGAGAAATAGTCATTTTTGTAAGGTCACCCGAAACTGACAGTGTACTTTTTTGAAAAATAAAAATTTGAGGAACATTTTTTAGCCAAATATAAACCGTTTAGGCTCAAAATTTAAGACAATAAAGTTCTAAGGGTCCTTTACAAACATGTAAATTTGTACACCCCCAGCTGCTTCCTTTGTTTGGAGAAACAGCCTCCAGCTAAATAGATCCAATTTACCGCTCTCCTTTTGTTCCATAGCATTTTCAGAATGGGCTGAGCACAAAGAATGGTAAAGGGGGAAATATTGCTGCACGTCGGAAGTTTACTCAACACAGGAAGCAGCTAGAGACTACGAATTTACATGTTAAGGACCCTTACAACTTTATTGTCTAAAATTTTGAGCCTAAACAGCTTATATTTGGCTGAGAAATCATTCCTCAAATTTTTTAATTTCCCGAAAAGTACACTGTCAGTTTTGGGTGACCTTACAAAAATGACTTTTTCTCAAGTTATTCTCAACGGATTAGCTAATTATATACAAACAAAGGAAGGGTGGAGGCAGTTTCTTACAAAATTTCAACTCTTTGGCTCACTGTGGGCTGGAGAAAAAATGGCAGTATCATCAATATCAAGCGTTGCCGTGAACTTACACCCTGTATTTGAAATTTAAAGACAATTAATGACAATTTAATTGATACAACAATAGTCCAGGTTTTAACCAAAAGCCAAGATCAAGATTGTGACATGCAATAATTGTTTATGCATCACTAAGGCGTTGTTGTGCCGTTTTCACAATTCAAAAGTTTTTTTAGGTTCATGGTCAGAAATCATTTTTATTAAAATATGAAATATAAACAATGTCTTGGCGCTTTCAAAGTGACACTCAGTTTCATACATATGCATGGATCAGAGCAGTTTAGTGGTGTAGGTAATTTGGAAAATTGCGCAGAGTTGATATGCATTTACTGAATATTTCCTGCAATTGATTGGTCATCCATTTGAGCTACTGAATTTCTTGTCAAAAATGAATGCAACCATTTAAATTCAGGTTTAAGTCATCGTATACTTCAGTTGGACAAAGGACTCAATACATGTCCATCAAATTGGAAAATAAACTGGCGACAAATGAGCATGTAAATGTTTGATATGACAACATCTTCTACTTGCCTACTGAATTACCTTTTGCTAACAGCAGTACTTTTTAAGAATTATCTAGGTTATCCCGCCACATACCAATTAACACGTTGACTGACGACATAAAAAACATGCTGAATCAATGTCTTGCTTCTGCCAATATAATCTTGATCAAAATAACATACTCATAGTAAGTGATAATGATGCTCTTTTTCATAACTTTGTTGTTAAAACCTCCTTTCACTCCTAGTTTTGCTCTCATTGAAAATATCCAGTTGCAATGCAATTCATTAGCTTTCTTTCCATAAACCAAAAGCATATATGCCCTTATCACACTTGGAGCTACAATCACCAATACTATGCAGTTCTATTCTTTCATTTCTTTTTCTTGCAAAGATTCTAATGGAAACATTCATGACAATATTTTTGCACCTCAAAATATCTGCTTCCAAGTTTATAAATAACACCACGAGTATATCGCATAAATACAATCATGGTTGCCCGCATTCCCAATTAGCTGCAGTAAGTCAGGAATCGCTGCAAACTTTTCATGAATGAATGTCCACAGCTAATGAGATGCTCTGAACCATATGCAGATTACCATATGAACCATATCCCATGTTACAACCACTTGTATGCGTGGTATTGCCAGCTTCCCAATGGTATGGATAATCCTCGCTTTGGTATTTTTATTTTATTTATTATTTATTTTATTTAATTTTCTAACACATGTCCCATCAAGAGATGTATGGTACAAAATACCCAAAATACACTTAATAATACACACATATAAAAAATAAGATGTCCTAATAAGATTTAAATTAAAGTAATGAGTCCTGTTTTGTTTTTGTTGCCTATTGCTTTAGGTGATGATTTTTGCTTCCAGTTGATTATTGCATTTTACCAACATTTGTATTCATAATCTCTTCCATTTCATGCCTACCTTATTTCCAGATTTACATTTGCACTGCTGGGATTATGTTAGAAAATTAAAGCATACACATTTTCATTTTGTTGCACATAATGTACAGAAAACGTCTGTCTTACAAAACAAAGCATAGCCCTACAAGCTGCCATAGCATACAGAGCTCAGATTTATTTTGACCGAATGGAGCTAGATTATTTGGCAAGTAATATTATTTTCCAACACCATACTGAAAAGAAATCAAACCTAGAACTGTGCAACCCCAATAAAGCTGAAGAACTCTTGCTAAACAAACGTGGCATACAAATTATTGTAGAATTTGAGACGTGTACATCAAGTAAATGTCCCACAGACATCAAAAAACTAACTCAAATCACCGATTTATCTGAAACTATTATCCATGCTGTTAGTTTGTTTCAGGCAACAAATGCATCAGATTCTATTCACTGTTTCATTCATAATAAACAAACCGTCAACATTACTGTGATTTACACTGGCAGCTCTTATTATCCTTATTCAGCATATGCATCTTCTTTCTTTGATCTTGGCAAAATGGGTAAAGCACGCCTTATTGAACCGATTTGCATCCAGCCTCTAGGCATTCCAGGACCACTTCTACCCAATGAACAACCATTTAAATTAAGACAGAAAAAGGGAGATTGCACGGAACATTGTGGGCTGATAACATGTCCTTCACAAATGAGGAATGTTGTTATGACAAGTATTTTTATAAACGGATCTCTAGCATGCAATGGAAGCCAATTTTCAACCAACTCTTTTTTGGCAATAACAGAATCAGCCATTTTTGATTTCCCAACATTTAGAAAGCCTGTTGTTTGCTTAAAATACATCATTTCACTTAAATATGGCGAACTATAACTTTTTACTGGCTGGTCAAGTAAAACTAGAAATTGATGACCCGCTTAAATGCTGAACTGAAAAAGTATGGTGGACACATTGTCAATATGTCAGATGGTGTACAAGAAAAAATTATAAGTAAATACACACCTTCTCCGCAAATACGCGAAACGGAACAAAATGAGTTTATAGTCCCAATCATTTTAGGATGTATTGTTTGTGTTGCATTTATTGCTTCATTGCTATGCATAATATGTTATTTAATTTTGGCTGCAATGCTGTCAAAGTATTGAGAGCAATAAGATGTTTTTTGCGTGTCTTCGTTCAGTTACGTATTGCTCTCAATAATTTGAGCATTGCAGCCAAAATTAAATAACATATGATGCATAGCAATGAAACAATAAATGCAACACAAACAATACATCCTAAAATGATTGGGTCTATAAACTCATTTTGTTCCGTTTCGCGTATTTGCGGAGAAGGTATGTTTTTACTTATAATTTTTTCTTGTACACCATCTGACATATTGACAATGTGGCCACCATACTTTTCAGTTCAGCATTTAAGCGGGTCATCAAGTTCCAAGTTTGACACTTGACCAGCCAGTAAAAAAGTAACAGTTTGTGCTCATATTTAAGTGAAATGCTGTATTTTAAGCAAACAACAGGCTTTCAAAATGTTGGGAAATCAAAAAAGGCTGATTCTGTTGTTGCCAAAAAAGAGTTAGTTGAAAATGGGCTTCCATTGCATGCAAGAGATCCGTTTATAAAAATACTAGTCATGACCATATTCCTCATTTGTGAAGGACACGTTATTAGCCCACAATGTTCCGTACAATCGCCCTTTTTCTGTCTTAATTTAAATGGTTGTTCATAAGGTAAAAGTGGTCCTTGGATGCCAAGGGGCTGGATGCAAATTGGTTCAATAAGCCGTGCATTACCCATTTTTCCAAGGTCAAAATAAGATGATGCATATGCTGAGTAAGGATAATAAGAATTGCCTGTGTAAATTACAGTAACGTTGACCGTTTGTTTATTATGAATGAAGCAATATGTAAATAGAATCTGATGCATTTGCTGATTGAAACAAACTAACAGCAAGGATAATATATTCAGATAAATCGACCATTTGAGTTAGTTCATTGATGTATGTGTGACATTTACTTGATGTACACGTCTTAAATTCTACAACAAGTTGTATGCCACGCTTGTTTAGCAAGAGTTCTTCTGCTTTATTGGGGTTGCACATGTTTAAGATTTGTTTCTTTTCAGTATGGCGTTGAAAAACAATATTACTTGCCAAATAATCTAGTTCCATTCGGTCAAAATATAGCTGAGCTCTGTATGCTATGGCAGCTTGTAGGGCTATGTTTTGTTTGTAGACAGACGTTTTCTGTACATTATGTGTAACAAAATGAAAATGTGTATGCTTTAATTTTCTAACATAATCCCAGCAGTGCAAATGTAAATCTGGAAATAAGGTAGGCATGAAATGGAAGAGATTATGAATACAAATGTTGGTAAAATGCAATAATCAACTGGAAGCAAAAATCATCACCTAAAGCAATAGGCAACAAAAACAAAACAGGACTCATTACTTTAATTTAAATCTTATTAGGACATCTTATTTTTTATATGTGTATTATTAAGTGTATTTTGGGTACTTTGTACCATACATCTCTTGATGGGACATGTGTTAGAAAATTAAATAAAATAAATAATAAATAAAAATAAAAATACCAAAGCGAGGATTATCCATACCATTGGGAAGCTGGCAATACCACGCATACAAGTGGTTGTAACATGGGATATGGTTCATATGGTTCTGCATATGGTTCAGAGCATCTCATTAGCTGTGGACATTCATTCATGAAAAGTTTGCACGATTCCTGACTTACTGCAGCTAATTGGGAATGCGGGCAACCATGATTGTATTTATGCGATATACTCGTGGTGTTATTTATAAGCTTGGAAGCAGATATTTTGAGGTGCAAAAATATTGTCATGAATGTTTCCATTAGAATCTTTGCAAGAAAAAGAATGAAAAGATACAACTGCATAGTATTGGTGATTGTAGCTCCAAGTGTGATAAGGGCATATATGCTTTTGGTTTATGGAAAGAAAAGCTAATGAATTGCATTGCAACTGGATATTTTCAATGAGAGCAAAACTAGGAGTGTAAAGATTAACAACAAAGTTATGAAAAAGAGCATCATTATCACTTACTATGAGTATGTTATTTTGATCAAGATTATATTGGCAGAAGCAAGACATTGATTCAGCATGTTTTTTATGTCGTCAGTCAACGTGTTAATTGTATGTGGCATAACTGGATAATTCTTAAAAAGTACTGCTGTTAGCAAAAGGTAATTCAGTAGGCAAGTAGAAGATGTTGTCATATCAAACATTTACATGCTCATTTGTCGCCAGTTTATTTTCCAATTTGATGGACATGTATTGAGTCCTTTGTCCAACTGAAGTATACGATGACTTAAACCTGAATTTAAATGGTTGCATTCATTTTTGACAAGAAATTCAGTAGCTGAAATGGATGACCAATCAATTTGCAGGAAATATTCCTCATAAATGCATATCAACTCTGCGCAATTTTCCAAATTACCTACACCACTAAACTGCTCTGATCCATGCATATGTATGAAAATGAGTGTCACTTTGAAAACGCCAAGACATTGTTTATATTCCATATTTTAATAAAAATGATTTCTGACCATGAACCTAAAAAAACTTTTGAATTGTTAAAACGGCACAACAACGCCTTAGTGATGCATAAACAATTATTGCATGTCACAATCTTGATCTTGGCTTTTGGTTAAAACCTGGACTATTCTTGTATCAATTAAATTGTCATTAATTGTCTTTAAATTTCAAATACAGGGTGTTCACGTTAGCAGGCAACGCTTGACTTTGATGATCCATTTCTCCAGCCCACAGTGAGCCAAAGAGTTGAAATTTTGGTAAGAAACTGCCTCCACCCTTCCTTTGTTTGTATATAAATTTGTGGCTCAATCCGTTGAGAATAACTTGAGAAAAAGTCATTTTTGTAAGGTCACCCAAAACTGACAGTGTACTTTTTGAAAATAAAAAATTTGAGGAATGATTTCTCAGCCAAATATAAGCTGTTTAGGCTCAAAATTTTAGACAATAAAGTTCTAAGGGTCCTTAACAAACATGTAAATTTGTAGATCTCTAGCTGCTTCCTGTGTCGAGAAACATCCTCCGACGTACAGCAATATTTCCCCCTTTACCATTCTTTGTGCTCAGCCCATCTGGAAATGCTATGGAACAAAAGGAAGCGGTAAATTGGATCTACGTCGGAGGCTGTTTCTCAACAAAGGAAGCAGCTAGAGATCTACAAATTTACATGTTTGTAAAGGACCCTTAGAACTTTATTGTCTTAAATTTTGAGCCTAAACGGTTTATATTTGGCTGAGAAATCGTTCCTCAAATTTTTATTTTCAAAAAGTACACTGTCAGTTTTGGGTGACCTTACAAAAATGACTATTTCTCAAGTTCTTCTCAACGGATTAAGCCACAAATTGATATGCAAACAAAGGAAGGTTGGAGGGAGTTTCGTACTAAAATTCAGCTTTTTAGCTTATTGTGGGCTGGAGAAATGGATCATCAAAGTCAAGCGTTGCCTGTTAACGTGAACACCCTGTATGTGACAAAATATAAATATCAACAACTGAAACATACAGCAAGGATGAGCATGATGCTAAATATATCATGGTAAATCTTGGATCGCATGTGCCTCAAATACTCAGGCTACGATCACGTGTTCACAATCTTGATTACCAGTTATGCTTTTCTTAGTGTGCTCGTGATAGCAAAAAGTATAAAAGGGGTAGTTGAAACTAGAATTTCAATCAGTACCAGCAGATTTTGGATATTCTACTGCAACTCCTAGCGGGACAGTAAAGACTGGTGAAAATTCTAAAGTATCTTCGGGTAAAAAGCGTGGTAGAAAGAGTAAGAAATCTCACTACTGTAAAGAAATCTAGTACGAAAATTAAAAAGCAAACCGTTAAAAAGTCAGGTAAAGGAAAGAAATATGTAAAGAAATATGTAAAGAAAACTACCAAAAAGAGGCAAACGAATAAGAAATCTGTTAAGGGAGGCCGTGAGCTACCATGGAAGTTGGTCGACTAAATTATGGGAAATTTCCCAACTATGATGCTGAGCCTGAATTGTCTTTTGTCTTCAAGAGCACTTTAACAGTTCAGAATTCAGATGTTCTTAATTTTATTATCCCCGCTTATACCAAACGATTTAGTGACCTAAATGCTATCATGGTAAAATATGGGCTATCCATTGTGGAAGAAAATGGAACAAATTGTGGTAATGATGACATACCATTTCTCGACTTTAATGGTATGCATAGCCTAATGCAAACTTCATGTGTTCGCTTTGATTCTGATGTTGTGAGTAATCACCCTCATTATGTGCTCACATCTAATCTCATGAGAAATGTCAGGGCTGGTGTATATGGTGTTAATGATCATTGTGTTTACAGTTTGTGTTCAAGCCAGCAACACCTGAACAGGCATGTGGGATTTGTTTTACTGAAAAAATTGAATCTGTACCACTACATGTGTGATATTACTGCCGATAAATTGGAGCCTGTGGAAGATGTTGCACACATATGCAGAGAGCACACATAACCTATTTTACGCCCCTATTCAAAAGCTTCTTCCAGAACCTTTTGAATACGCCCCTAAAACAGGTTTATTTTAGGGAAAAAGTAACACACACACATATGCAGAGAGCAGCAAGTAACCCATTTTATGCCCCTATTCAAAAACTTCTTCCAGAAACTTTTGAATACGCCTGTTAAACAGGTTTATTTTAAGGAAGAAGTAAGACACATATACAGAGCACATGAACCTTTTTATCCCCTTATCCAAAAAAACTTTCTTTCAGAAACCATTTTTGAATATGCCCATAAAAACATTTTACTCTAGGAGATATTAGCGATGTGGGGTTTGCATTGCAAACCCTTGGGTTTTGATTTAGGATATTAGTTACATGTAATGTTAGCCATTTACCTCCCAATAAACTGCGTTTATTGGCATGTAAATAGTTAGGTCGGTTTGATTCCCTTTGGTCATCAAACCTTGGCCTAGTCCATGAAAGTCGGTAGCAAAACCGCTATGACAATTTACCAATGAGATTTTAGATTTGTATTTTGTATTTGATTTGTATTTGTATTTTGTATTTTAACAATGAATATTCTTTTAATCCAGGGAGTTTGCCTCTCTACCATCCGGAAAGCTCCTACAGAATGGAAATTGCTGCACCGCAATTTCCATTTATGAATCCAACTTTCTAATCTAGGTATCGCGGAGAATGGACAGTTTAACTACATTTTACGGTTGCCAATGAAATTTGTTTCATACATCAGTATCACCTGGTTTTCCACACATGTGAAAAACCAGAGAATATAACTAAATTATTTAAACTGAAAACTCCAAAATATTACAACTTTATATTCTGGGTGTCGCAGGAGAATGGTTTATCTTAATTTTAGAGTTGTCAGTGATATTTGTTTGATAATTCAGTGCCACCTGGTTTTCCACATGTGGAAAACCAGGGAATATGGTTAAATTCATTTTTAAGTCATATGTGTTATTAACTTTTGCATGACAGGGGTTTGCTAAGCTGGCAAACCCCTGCCATGGCTTTAACAATGAAATATGACCCAAGCGAAATACAATTTTTATTTCTGATGGATAAATAGATTATATATATTTATTTATTGTAGATTCAATAGAAAATTTGCTTTCTACCCTGCATGGGATCATATAGTAATAATGGGTGATTAATAGGTTATGATTTTATTATTTTTGCAGAAATAAATATATGGCTAGCAGTAACTTTGGGGTTTGTGATGATGGGATTTTTGACCGCGGATAGAGTACAAAGATCATGCTATGCAAACTAAGATAGAACTAAGTAAAAGATCAGCTAGAACCATATGGACACATGTACCATAATTTACATCCAAAATTACCTATATGGTGCTACTTCTAAACGTTAAAAAGAAGAGAA
>JASANA010001068.1:0-26682 GCA_030248095.1 Ptycholaimellus sp. GST1_10
AAACTTGTTTAAAAACGCAAGATAGCATAAGCTCTTCAAATAAATCTAATGAATAGCCTAAAGTCATATTTCAACTGCAAAGAGACATGTTCAAAAAGGTAGAGGGTAGACTCAGGCAGGGCGGTGATGGGTGTTTTGCTGCAGGTACCAGGAGAAGGCGGGCCTGGACCCGGCGCCGAGGAACATCCACACGGACATCGCCCGCCGCTTCCAGGCCGCCCTCGTACGCCAGGGCGCCGACCCTCTCTGTCGCATCCGCGGCTTTCGCAGCCTCGGCAACAACCTCGTCCTCCGTGCCGAGCGCTACGTGGACAAGTCCAACGCTTCCGTCCCCCTTCTCCTCTCCCCCCCCCCCTTCCTTCCTTCACTCCAAGCCCAGTTGCAGAAGGTGGGGGAGTGGAAGTGGGGCGGGGAGGAGCGACGCTGTCGAGAGGCCATCGCCACTCTGGCCCATCTCTTCGCCGCCCGCCACAGCCTCACCTATCAGCTCCTTCTCACCACCGTCAAAAAGGCACGGGGGGATGAGGAGGATGGAGTTGGACGATGGGGAGTTTGAGGTGCGTTTGGAGAACCGCCTGCCTCCAGTCCCGGACGCCGCTGAAGCGGCCAGTCTCTACAGGACGCTTATTCTGGCAGCCCTGCTTTCTGCTGCCTTCTGGTAGCAGTGGACTCTCTCTCTCTCTTCAAAACCACCTCTGCTCTCCTCAGGGTCTAACCACTCAAACCCTCCCCTTCAAATCAGCTTCCTCCTCCATCCCGTCTATGCCACTGCAACCCCGCCCATCCTATGCCTGTGTCCAGTCAGCTAAGGGAGGCCCATTCACTGGCTCCATCAACCCTCGCCTCTTTTGCTCAGGCCCCTGCCGAGAGATAGAGGGAGAGATGCAAGTTTCTTAGCCCTCTGCTCTTGAAGCCCCCCTCCCTTTTCCCCGCCTGCATCAAGAGTCGGGTATGTACAGGCAGATTGAGAGAGTGTATGAGAGTGTGAGAGAGATGAGCGGAGTGTCATCAGCTGTCCCATTCATCAGCGTCACTGCCGCTCCTGGAAACTGCCCTCTGTGCCTTGGTTCCCTATAGTCTCTGCATTTCCCACCGCTATCTGTTCCTGCGCTCATATGTCAAGGCAGATGCTAGTCCTCAGTTCACTTCGTCGACTTTGCTTTGGCAACCTTTTTCCTATCCGGTTTTTATGCAAAGTGCAGCTGCTGTAATCCATCAAATGGACCCTTTCGCTTCCTTTGTCTGACTTCAAAGAGCCCCTCCCTCAGCGCTAGATTCGTGCTCTCCTCAGCTGCGCTGCTTGAGTTTATTCGCACACATGCATTTTATGAGAGATTTCTGTGAATCAATGTTCAAAGGTGCAAGGCAATCGGTGACTGTCTCAATGGTTGCTGAGGGTGAGGCGAATGGGGTAGTGATCGGAGATCCGTTTGGCCTCAAAAGGAGAAAGAGTAGAGTAAAAAGAAGAGGGATAGTGATATTAAAATGGGACCTCCTTGTTGGACATGGAAGGGTTGCCATTTTTGTCCTGGTCATAGCGGACAATTTCCACCTTGTCAACGGCCTCCGTGATCTCTTTGCCGGAAACGATGAAGCTGCAAGTTAGCAGTTGGATAGTCAGAAACATTGCTTGGACAGGATAAAGAAACCGATCATAGGCACAGTTGGTTGCAGAGACAGTGGTGTCAGCTTCGTCTGGGATTAGCACCTAGACTCTGCTCACATTTTCGCCCCTCCCCAACAGGTTTTCAATGCCAACCGTGTACTGCTCGTCGTGGTAGAAAGGCAGGGCCTTCTCTTTCTTGTTGGACACGTAGGAGCAGTCCATGTTGAAGTCCCCCATGAGCAGATAGTTCTGCAATCTAGGCAGTCAAGGGCAGGGTTAGGAGAGAAAGAAAAAGGACTAAAGGACACCTCGACATCGGACCATTTGCGCTCGGCATCTTCCTGGACTTCGGGCAGTTCGGTCAGCTCTTCCACGGCATCCTCCGGCGCCGTGTGGATGGCCACGATCCCGAAACGCTCCACAGCTGGGCAAGACAGACACTCTACCCTGAGAGGAAGGTAAGAGAGAGAGAGGAGGAGAGAGAACGAGGGCTGGGGCAGAGGTCCTCCACCTCCACGACGAGTGGAGGACGGGCGAAGAAGTCCTTCTGGTCCGGGAAATCGTAGTAGTCTCGGATGGCTATACGCTCCTCCCTTCAACATTATCACCTCATGTGCGGCCATCTGGAGTAAAAGCACTGAATTGGACAGCTCAAGTTCAGGCAAAATTCGTTCTAACAGATCTTCTACGGGAATTTGAGGAGTTCCTTTTGAAATCAATTTTAGGCTTGCCTCTGACCCTGGCAGTTTCAGCGCTTCAAAGGCGCGCCAAAGTGGTGCTCCTGAAACGAGCAAATGAGGTGTTGGGGCTTCACCCGGGTGCAGATAACCGCCTGGGCCTCCCCGACACAGCGCGCATATGTGCGCGCGTGTCCTCTCCCCATTCGGATGCCACATCATAAGCCCCAGCCTCACTGGTCCCCCCGGTGTGTTCCGAACCGGAAAAGGTAGGCGTACTGCTCCTTGGAGCTGGAGCGACCCTGGCGAGCTCCGGCCACCGAGTGCCAGCAGTCTGGGCAACCCACATGCCTGCAACCCTCCTTAGTTTCATTCTAGGTCTTGGGGAGGGACTCTTGGGCTTCCTTTGAGGCTCTTGTTTGAGCGGCTAACTGATTGAGGCGTTGACGAAGGTCTTCCAGGGCAGGCAGGCGGCCTTCCTTGATGGAGCTGGGGCTTTCACGGATCTCCTGCACCAGGACCAGGTCATCGCCGGCCAGCACCTGCAGCTTTGCGCTTGGAGTTAGGCGGGGCGATGGAGAGGTAAGGGGATGCCTTGGTGAGGTTGCCCATGACCTCCTCCTTGGAGGCTTTCTTCTGCCCGAAGATCTGGATGTTGAACGCGGTGATGCGTAGAGGGGCGCAGACGGCGCGAGCCTCCACACTCACGCCGAGTGCAGCTAGCAGCAGAAGCATCAGCATTTCCAAGCTTCCTGTTGGGATCTTTAGGGTATCTTCTAGGGCAATAGCTTCAGAAGCCGCTTCTTTATAGCTACCAGCCAAGAGCAAGGCATCCTTTGTCCCATTCCAGGTGTGCTAGCAGCTCCACCGACCCTTGCGCCGTTTTCTGGCTCTTTGGGCGCGTATTGGTTCAGGCAGCCGTGTAGTTCGGATGACGTTTGAGGCTTGCAAGGGGCTGAAGATAAGAATCGAGTGATAAGCAAGCAGCTGAAGAAGAGGGAAAAAGCGATGGGCGGAGGGAGGAGCTGTGGAAGGTGAGTAGGCGCTGGAGTGCAATGCAGTGGGCCGTCTGGCTCAGCTCCGGACAACGGCATCTGGCGGGCAGCATGGATGCCTTTTTTGCCTCCGACAATGGACGACGCATTCGCCAGCTCCTCTCCAACTTCCTGGGGTACCTTTTTACACCTCATCCTAGCTTATTCTTTTCTTTTGAGCTGGGTAAAGTTGTGAAAAACGTTTGTTTGTTGAGTATGTTAGAATGAAAGAATGTAGAAAAAATGTTTGGAAATGAACGCAATTCAAAGACCGTATAATAAAAGCTGGCATTTGATTAGAGACTGGAAAGGATGGAGCCTGAGTTTTGGTCGTAGCCATTCCGAACTCCGATGAATTGTGCAGGAATCGGAAGTTGGTGCTGCTGACGCTGCTTCTGATGGGCGGCGTCATCATCTTCTGGCCATTCGGCACCAGCCGTGCTGAGAACGGTTCCTTTATACCAAGCTCCCAATATGGTCCACTGATGGATGAGGATGGATGCAGAGGACTCCATGTTCTGCCTGGGCGAAGAACTGCGCCTCTGGTCCAGCCTGGAGGCCGCCTTCGATGCTCACGTCACCCACATACCCAGCAGGGACTGGGAGAAGGGGTTTCCGCTCCCTCATTCTTAGCCTCTCCCATTTGGATGGATGGTATGGAGGTATGTGGGCTTTGCTGGGAACGGGCGACTGGGCCTGGGTGTGGGGGACAAGTGGGAGGAGCTGCGGGTGCGCGGCGGACGCTCGCTCAGTCTACGCACCGGCCTCAAGCCTCTCATCACCCCCAGCATTCCCGGCACCTTCAGCACCTCTGGTTAGAGCAGGAAGCTATTCAATGCAAAGCTAGACAGACCTTCAATTTAGAGCCATCAATGTTTTGCCTGTTTCGAAAATTTAGCTCTTGTTGCGAATCCTCCTCCGTCCAGGGATTGTCCGCATGGGCTATTTACCTCCCCCAATAGAAAGCGCATCCTTGGTCTGAAACGGCGTATGTTTTTCAGAGGCGATAGTGTCAGACTACCGACGGGGCATGGTAACGAAGCTGCGAGCGATGAAGGTGGACGCAGCCTGCGTGATCATCCGCAGCCGCGTCTACGCCCACCGACGCTTCCCGCGCCTCCTCCGTCAGGAAATGTCCGTCAGCAATCCCAGCGTTGCTTCTCCAATTATTCTCCTGAGAGGAGCAATTGAGACAGAGTATAGGATCGAAACCTGGAGCTGAAATTGACGCGACAGCGCGTGGACTGGCAGACGCGGGAAACCGTGAATGACGGCGGCGTCAATTTCGAGCTGGTCAGTAGGGAGGTGAAACTGACGGCTGCCAGTTCTGTGGCTGTCTCTGTGGCCCTGCCACAACTGCCGCCCGAGAGTGTCACCGTTCAGGCCAGAGGGTTTGCGCTATTATTCCAAATTTTTTTTGCATTTTTCATCGATTTGTTTGTTATGTTTCCAAAAATATTAAAAATTATTTTAATAAAACAATGTTTTAAAAATTCTCAAAATAAACTGCAATTGAGGTCATACAAAGTGGACTTCCATACATTCGTGGACAGCAGCGAGCCGAGCGCTTCCGATTTCTATGAAAATCAGAAGGGCCGCCTTCAGAGCACTATCAGAGAAGTTCATTTTTTCTATCATTTGCAATCCAGTGCAATAAAAACTGAAAAAAACATTTTTTTGAAACGCCAAATCATTTTTTGAATTAAGTTTTTTAAACTAGTTTCTAGCAATTTGCAGAAAATATCAGTTTACTGGTTTTCAAAAAAAAATTTGCTTCAAATTATGACCTCAAAAATTTTATATTGAATTTCTTAACCCATATTCTGCTGAATGTAATGGCTAAGTGCAGTGCATGAGGGCGATAGCGCAAGAGACGCCAGAAACGCTGGCACAAAGCCACGAGGCCGTCTGGGCCAAGCTCTGGGAGCCCACCTTCGGCATCTCCTTCTCCAGAGCACCCGACGTTCTCAACCCTGATCTCATCAATGCCACCAGGTCACAGCCTTCTTCTCCTCCCCTAGCAAATGCTCATATGTTCAGGTACGCAGTGCTGAGCAACGTTCCGGCTCGCATGCACGAGGCTGGCGCCAAGCCAGAGTCCCTGGCCATCTGGGAAGGCCAGCTTAAGGTCCACCCACTTTCTGCTTTATTAAAAACGGCAAAAAAACCTTTAAAAAATGTTAAAAACTTGTTTTTGAAAAAAAAATTATTTTATTAAATTACTTTTCAATTTGTTGACAAGTTGAAAACATTATTTGTACATTTTCTTCAGTCCAACTAGTTTTTGAAGCAACTCCTCAAAGTATGATGTAGATATTCTTAAACGCTGCTGCGAAAATCCTCATCACTCTAGCCTAATTGCAGCGGGCAGATCGGCAGTGCTTCCACGCCCACTCCACCCTGCTCTACCCCAACGAGAAGCTCTGGAGCTCTCTGAAATCCGCAGAACAGCTTGTGGACGTTGCCTACGTGTACGCTTCTCCATCCTTTGCTTACAGCAAAAATACTTTACAGTAGCTAATTTTCAATCTTTGATTAGCTGCAGGTGGATGTAGCCTACCACTAAAATTATTAGTTTCACACTCCCAGGAATGAAGCTTGATATGAATCTGTAGGTGGAGCTTGACGTTGGAGAAGCGTGGCGGTTGCCACCAGCTGCTGGAGTCTGGTGCAGATGGTTTCGCGCTGGCCATGGTGCTGAGCTTCGGCGCTTTCAAGTTCACCAAGGACCACCTGGAACTGGACGCTCATCCCAGCGAGCTGCATCGGTTGCCTCTCCTATTCCTATTTCTTTTTTCTAGTTATTTTTTAAAAATTTAGACAGAAATTTATCTTTCATTTCTAAGGCATATTTTTCAGGTACGAATTGGTAGGAATTGATGATGGCTGCAGGGACCGTGAGTTCGGGAACATCTGGTTCAGCAACGAGAGCCGGATAACGGTGTGGGTGGAGCTGCAGGAGGACAATCGAGCCGTCCTCTTCGTATCCGCCACCCCGCAGGGCTCCTCCAACCGCCCATTTCACGCCTGCGATGCCGCCTGTCTTGATCCTCCTGTACAACTGAAGTAGAGCCTATCCTTCATGCTTCTCCCATACCTCACGAGTCTTTGCTTGCTACCACAGGAGCAGCAGGACAGAGTTTCCGATCAAGCTCACAGAGCCCTTCACGCCCATCCTCTACGTGACACCAGAAAAGGCTCACTTGGAAGAGCTCAAGCACTCCATCCACATCAAGGAGGTCGCCGAAGGTTTTTCTCTTCTCTACCCTTTCTGGAATGAATTCTACCTGGTCATATTATTCATCTAGAAATTAGAAAAAGTTCAATAAGTGAATTTTAAAATAAGCTCCTACACTAAAAAAATTCCTGCTTAGTTATTACATTTTTTACTCAATTTGAAAATTCGTCTTTTGCTTTCTCATTTCATCTCATTTTTAAAACTGGTAATTCACCAAAACATCTGCCGGTGTCTGCAGCTCCGCCGCTGGAGCACCACGTGATCGCCCTGCACCGGCACGGACACCGGTTGGGTGGCCTGCCCTGGAGCTTCTGGGCCTGTCTGGGCCTGCTCATCCTGGCCTTCCACGCCTTCCTGGCCAAGCTCATCCTCAACGAGTGCCGCGACCCGCAGGCCGCCAAGACCGGCTCGGTTATCACCCGAGCCCTCCTTCGCTCCAACGCCCCGCCCACCGACTAACTCCTCCTTCCGCCTTCTCTCCCCACTAACTTTGGCCACTCCAGTTCCACCTCCCACCCTCCATCCAAAAAGCTTGGCCTGCAAATTTCGGCCGCCCCTTTGCAGAATAGTCTCTATGCTTTGCCCAATCTCTGACACATTCTTACAAGCAGCCGCTTCGAATCGATATCTGAACCTGGCTTTGCAATCTCTTATCGAGGATTTGCTCTCGGATTGGACTCTCTCTCTTGCATAGAAAGCATCCCCGCCAAGTTTCGCCCGTTTCCTGTTTCCTTGCTCGAAGCTAAGAATTGAGAATCGGCCGATTGCAGGGCAGAGGAGTGGGCCGATACTCGGTTTAGCCGTTCTCTCCTACGCTCACGCCAAATGCTCCATCCCCACTCACCACGCGCACTACTGTGATAATTTCCCCGCCTTTGCTTACACAGAGCCCTTGCTCTCTTCGCCTCACAGAGTCCTAACGTCATTCTGTCTCATTCAGTTGCGTCAATGCCACTAGGAACAAGAACTCCCCAGTCCTTTTCTGCCCTCGGATGGAGCGGGAATGGTAAAAAAGGAAAGGCACCGTATCTCTTCCTCTTGAGCGAAAGAAAAAAGGCCTCGTCATCCCCTGGCCACAGAATAGGAGAGGCAGGGAGAGAAGGGCGCCAAAAAAGCGCAGTGCAATCAGGCCGGAATTGGCGGGCGGAGGCTGGGCGCGGGGAGAATTGTGTGCCTCGCTTCCTCCTCCCAGCAGAGCCTCCCCAGCGATTCAATTTGTCTCCTCGGACTGCCCGCGGCCCCGGCCCCAACTCCACCAGCCCAGATCTCGCGCTTCGGAAGCCTGGCACTGCCCGTTAGGCTACCCCCAAACTAAGGCTCATCCTCACAATCCCCCTCTCTCCTCTTCTTCACCCTCTCTGGCTGTCTTGTCCTTCCTGGGAAGTCAGAAGATTGCATGATGTATCTTTTATCAGCCAGCCTCTCATTCAATCTTCCAACTTTCTGGCGTTCTTCTACCAGCTAGGCTGGACAGCAGCAGCAGCCTGTGGGGGGCAGGGCGCGTATTGAAGATCAATGGCTGGGCGTTTGCCGGCTGACCGAGCTTTTCCAGGTCCCCGCATTGTCTCCTCTCCCCATTCCCAGTGGCAAATTACCCTCCCCTCAAGGCCCCCCTCAGCTTCTCCAAGCCTCATTGCCAAGCCTGGCTCCCTTTTGCCGTCGGCAAAGCGATTGAAAGCAGTGTGACCTCCTCAAAAATGCGGCCGCCTCTCAGCCTAAACCCCGCCACTTCAGAGGCCCATGATTGATGGCTGTTATTTGTGGATGGCAAGAGGGGCAAGGGCTGGCTGGCTGGAACGGCAACAGGCCTTCATCAGGGGCCAATCCATTACGCCGTCCCCCTTTTTGCTGCCTTTTAGGAGGCGGCGGCCCCGGTTCCGGAATGCATAGAAGCTCCTGATGGAAGCGAGCTGTCTTTTCCCGCCTCTTCTACATTCAGCCCCAACTGCCACCTGACTTTCAGCCAGCTTCCAGGCCCCCTTCCTGGACCAACTTAGCCTCTGCTCTGCTCACACGGCAGGTCTCCCCCCGGAGGCACTTTGTAATGCGAGACATCCCACGCGTCGCCTTCTGCCTGGGGACAGTGCGATTTGAACCGTTTATTTTTTCACCCCCACTCACCCATCCGCCCTTAGGCCCAGGCCTGACGTGAGTGAAACAAATCACAGACGCTCTCCTCTGCAGGACTTCCAGCCTTTCCACCTTTGCTGAGGTGACGAAGCGTCTTCTGTTTTTCCACATCGAAACTCGCTAAAAGGTCAGCCAATTTTCGGAGCTGTGATGTCATTTATAGCCTCATTCAAGCGAGGAGACTTTGTTCAGGGAACAAGGATGTTTGAGGGGGCAAAGAAAGGCGTTGGGTGTAGAGGAAGCGTAGGTGTGTCAGGCTTTCTGAGGTGGCTGTGGCATTTTTCTCAGGGCGTTGAGCAAACAGGGCGGCAAACCTGCTTAGGCCCAGGCCCTGCCTTCTTAATCTCGCCTCCCACCCATTGCTGCGTGACCGCCAAAATCCTTCATTGTCCATCGGAAGGGCGGCAAAATTCGTCCCGGAAATGGAACTCTCGGAAAGAAGCCAACCAGTCATCCTTTCTCTGAAGCACTTTCAGACCGATTATTGTAAAAACTGCTTAAACCTCGGTTGCGCATCAATGAAAGGATAGGGCAATGGTATCGATATTTTTCCTTCAAAATAAATAAAAAATATTGCAGCGAATGACTACGAAAAGAGCAGCAGCATGGGCACCGTGACTCCACCCACACTGGAGATGGACTCCAGCGATGTTCCGCCCATCGCCGCCGCGGTTTTCTCCTTCTTCCCTTTCCAGTCACTCTTACACCGGCATCCTCTGGCATTTTCGCAGAAGGATGACTCAGAGGGGCAAGCCATCGTTAAGGTTGCCAGCGCAGAGTGCCTTTGCTCATTTAGTTCAGCTAACAAGGATGCAAGAAATTTCTGCTAGCATGGATACTGGAAATTCCCAAATCCCATAACAAGCCTCAAAGAAGTGCCTATGCTTGCAGCTCTGTATGCAAAGATAGAGAGGTTGGCTGTGGGGACAGGATTCGGAAGGGGAGTCGGTGGTGGAGAAGGGCGAAGAAGCTGGGGAGACGGCGCAGAACGGACTCGCGGTGAAGACGGAGGAGAAGATGGAGGCTTCACTCTTGTCGGGCGCCGAGTACCCGGCAGTCATGGACAACTTCATAGCCAGGTCCTCTTTCAGCCTCCCCATATAGATTGCTCCTAGGCAACATATTTCATTCACCCATTTCAGCGCATTCATTCTCGGCTGTCCATTTAGGAACATTGAGTGAGTTGGCCCAGTCAGACTCAGAAACAAACAGCGCTCAAGTCTTGTGCTCGTAAACCTGGTTGTGACTGCTTGAGCAGCCTTGAGAACAGGAAAGTATCTGGTGCATGTGAGGCCTATCTTGGCCCCTTATTCTTCTTCTCCCTGCCTCTTGCATGAGTCAATCGATATCAGAAAGAGCGGTTCGATGATGCGAAAATTGGACGCGAAATTTCAGAGCCCATGGCATGTCTTTGCTGAGCGGAATTTACGCCCTGCTTATCGTGACTCTGGCCTTCGCCTTCGAGATGTCCGTTGTCGTCAACCCACAGGTGGACGCCGCCAAATACGAGGTTTTCTTCTGCTTCTAATCCAATGTGGAGCAGCAGGGCCAAACATCAAAAAACATATTTCAATTGACGTTTCTACCTGCTAGTCAAACTTTGTTTCCTTTTTGGTTCAGCTATTTAGTGACACCGAAAAACAATAAAAAATATCGTTAAAAATTTCTAAAAAAAACTATAACTAAATCAAAATTTTGAAAACGATTTCCACATTCCAGCCATTCTACATTTATCTCTACATCGTCTCGCTGGCCTTCATGGCCTACGTTCAAATCTTCCTGCTCCGCTACGGCGAGGTCCACGTCCCCCACCTGGCCGAGAAACTCGGCCACAAGTTCAAGGTACCAGAGAAAGTTCAGGTCCTCCTCCAGCCCTTCTCCCCAGTCCCCGACCTCTGGACGATAAATTTCTCTTTCTCTAGACCATCGCTTGCTCCGGCGCTGAGCGTCTCCAGGCAAGTTCTGCTTGCCCTCTGTGCCTCCCTGGCCGTTCCTTGCCTCATGCTTGGACGTTTTTTTGCTGTCCTCCTGTGCCGATCTTGCCCGTTTTTGAAAAACTGTCCTGGGCGATGACGAGTGGCTAAAAATAGGATGCAACTGCTGTTTCCCCGCCTTTTTTGGCCAATTAAAGAACATAATTATTTCTCAAACAAAACAATCAACTTTGCCTAGTATATTTCAAAATGGAGTCGCCCATGACTGATTGCATACCACAATCCAAAGATTCAGTGATGCCTTGCAGACGCTGACGATGATCAAGAACAAGGCCTCGCACTCCGCGCCGGAGAGTGCCGGCAGTCTCTTCCTACGCCTGGGCATGATCGGTGCGCCCCTCCTCTTCCTTTAGGACGGACAAAGGCAAGCCCAACCTGGTCTAGTGTTCGGAGTGATAGCGGTGATCTACTACTGCCTGGAGCTGTTCGCGTGCGGGGCGGGAGCGCCCTGCAGCGGCTCCCGCATCACCGCCCTGGTCTTCGGCAGCCTCTTCATCTTCGCCCAGATGTACTTCATCTTCCAGAACTCCAAGGCTCACCTTTCACCTGCCTCCCCCCAGAAGATATTTGACATCAAGGAATGGCTTGCAGCTGACCATTCATCGGTTCAAGCATATTGGGCGTCTGGGCCTCATGCATCTGGCGGCTACGAACGTGGCCGTCTGGATCCGCCTCATCGTGGAGGAACAGTACTTGGCGGCGGAGCACGCAAGGTTTCGAAACAGCTTTGAGGCAAACCAATATTTTGCTGGAAAATTGGGCGACAAAAATGCTGTCCTTCAATCGAACAACAATTTAAACAACCAGCCAAATGTTTTTAATAATTTTTAAGCATATTTCCTATTCCCTATATATCCCAGGCTGCATGCTGTCCTCATCTTTTTATTGATTGAAAAGTGGGTGTGTATGAGATGCTTTAAAGCGGCCTGAACACGACGGACTGGCGCTACAGGTAGGGGCTTTGTGGTTGGCCTGGAGTGGAGTGGTTGGGCAGGGGGGGGGCGGCATGCGAGGACCTTCTTTCAGCCGCATGCTTGCCCCATTTTGGACTAACTGGGAGCCTTGTTGTGCAGTGCGTGGCTCGGCCCGCCTTGCGTAAGGCCGCCGCGTTGCCGCTGGACCCTGCTAACCTGGTGGCTTCATGCCTGGCAGCTTTGGCTCACCTCTCACTCTGCTCACTTGCTGCCAGCCAATTCGTTTCTCTCTCCCTATCCCCTCAGTCTCTTTGGGTCTGGGAATGTCATTGGTTTTCTTTACTTTTGGAGCTGACCTAGGGCTGTGGACACTAAATGCCAGGCTATGCTAATCGAGAAGGAGGGCTTAGAACAGGTGACAAGGAATTGCAGTTCTCAACCGGAGCGCTCCTTCTTCATCCGCAACTTCCGCCTGCTGCCCACGGAGTGTTCTGAGAAGAAAGACCCCAGCTCATTCCTCCACATGAACTGCTATCTGGCGGATGTCAAGGTCTCCTTCAATTATATTTTTCTAACTTTTTGCAATTTCCTTGCAAACAAATTTGATGAAAACATGATTTTATAGCAAAAATTATCAAATATTGACTTTTCAAAAAAGTAAAGGAATTTGTTAAAATAAAAGGTATCAAATATGAATGATGAAAATACAGGAAGTAAGGAAAGCTGGAGAAAGCGTGATTTACAGCCGCTGCTGGTGACTGCAGTGATCGAATACAGTTTGATCTGCGCTGCCGTGAGCTTCATCCTATGGAAAAACATCGGCTTTATCCCAGCTGAGATTCATGACAAGCCCAAGAGCAACTTCCGCGTTGACTGCTCCTCCACAATCAAGGGCATGTTTCTCGGTTAGGCGCCTCTATTTTCAATGCGCAATGCCTCTAAGAAATTGCATGAACTGGCATGAAATTGCATGAAATCAGAGTCTTTGGTGAGCAGAAGCAGTTTGCTAAAAATTGAAGGCTTGATCTTCGCTATTCTGGCGATCATAGCGATGGTGATCTTCTTCATCAAAATCCGACTCGATGAGGACTTGGACGCTATTTGGATCTTCTACACCACTGACACCATCTTCTACGCCGTTGCTATCGCCGCCTCTGTCTACGGCGCTTTCCTCTTGCGACGGTCTCCTTCACTCCCCTTCCTATACTTCTCTCTAAGGGCAGATTGGAAATTTTGCTTTTGAGGGCGCAGAAATGTTTTATTCGCATTCTTTAAACCGCCTCTACGTTTTATCTTTAGAGCTTGAAAGCTCTTGTTGTTGCCAGCTCGAAAATGATAATAAGTTGTCTATTTAGAGCTGGGTCTTCATCTTACTCTGCTCAAGCCAATATTAATCATTACCATTGATAGGATGCCATATGTGGGTGGTTCCGTTTCCGGCCTACTTCTGCTGGATGACATTCTCCTGGTATGCAATTTGGAAGATAGCAGCAAGAAGATGGGGATGGGAGGGAGTTTGAAGTTTGTGGGTCTGGTGGGTCAGCTGCTGTTCAGCATCTTCAGCGTGATCAGCCTCACGCAGGTGAGCGGACTCAGCGTCATCATCGTCTTCGCCTCCCTCTTCCGCATCCTACAAGTTTTACATCCTCTTCTTCTGCTTTACATTCATTTACACTCCCAGCATCCAGGTCCTCTTCCAAACTATCTTCATCCTTGCCGGCCAGCGTCTTGCCGCCATTACTCCGGAAGCCCAAAAGGTTCATTCCCTCACTCTGTGGCAAAAAATTTAAAAAAATATTTTGCCATTTTTTAAAAATTGAAGAAATACAAGAAAAATTTAAGAGTTGAGAAGTTTTTAAGAATGAGAATTTAAGAGAAAAATTTAAAGTTGAGGAAAATATCATAGCAAAATGCAAAAAGGCCAATGTTTTGAGGAGAAGCCTGGACGACAGCTGGTGATCTTCCTGCTGATCGTAAACCTGGCCTTCTTCCTCATCAACACCTGCGAGATACAGAAGGCCACCCTCAACCCCGTCATGGTGCTGAGGAGCACAATTCCAGGCGACAGATGGGCAGGGCTGAGTTGGCGCAGGTGAGTTTCTACGGGCGACGAGCGTGGGCGATGCTGGTGAATGCGGCGGTTCCGCTGACCATCTTCTACCGCTTCCACAGCGCCGTCTGCCTGGCCGAGATCTGGAAGCTCGCCTACCGCTTTAAGGCTCCCACCAGTGTCTGAGACTAGCTAAACGAAAATTTGGCAGTTTTTATAGACTGATATTTTATGGTTTTTTAAAATTATTAAAATATTTTTTGGAATATTTTTTTAGAGAGTTTGCTTTTACTATTTAGGCCAGTTTTGATGATCACTAGCTGTGCGCTTAGATTCTTGCGCTGTCTCTTCTTTTGCCAAAGCTTCTTTTGTGCCGCATTCGCTATAGGACCTGACCCGCATTTGTGCATCGCTATTGTGCTGCTATTTTTCTGTCCACAGTGTCGTGCAAGGAAAAGATGCTTTTACATGCCTCCAGCGAAAACTTCAGAACACCGGGCATACTCTCCTAAAAACAAGAAACCAGCAACACTACAGATAAAGGAATGGAACATAGCAACATGAATGCTGCATTGTGAAACCGCAACAACGAAGGGTCTAGCAGGAAAATTCCGCTCTCAAGATGAAGAGGGAATGCTGGGAAAGTTTGGCGGAGTGTTAGACAATCTTGGTACGGAACTCTCTGGCCTTGATGCCGAGGTCTTGTAGACGGCGTAGGACGGGGCGGTAGATGTCTCGCGTCAACGGCAGCACCATCCCCGTTCGTTGCACTTCATCTACAATCGAATTTTGCCTCAAAATTGGGTTTTTTCGAAAAACATTCTGTAAAAATGAAAATATGTCAGAAAAAATCAATCAATAAAAATAAGTAGCCAGTTTTTCCAACATCAATGAAAACTAAATCGCTAGAGTTAAGAAAAACAGCAACAACATTTGTTAGATTGTGCCATTATACTAAGTGATTAACTAAACTTGACATACCTGTGAGAACCATTTTGGCAACAATAGCAGCAGTATAGCCGACAGTCTGAGCCATGGCGCTGAATCCTTCACTGCCTTCTTCATCCCCGTAACGAACCTTACAGCATCATCTTTCACTTTCCTCCCAGAAGAAGAGAGCAAAATAATCCAACCAGATCAATGTGTCGAATCTCTTTGTCCCCGCTTGGCCACTCAACGCCAATATCATGCCGCAGGATGACCAGATCTCGTTCACTCAACCCGCCCCCTTTCTACCCCTGGTCCCAAAAGACCGCGGCAAAAGGCCAACCCCGGATAGTATCGCAGCCTTTTGGTGAGCAGTCGGCAGACAGAGTCCATGGGGTTGTACTCCCGCTGCACTGGCTCACTCTCCGACAGAAGACCCAGCCTGCAACAGAGCCTCTAAGCACCAGCCAAATTCTTAGCTCCTCTCTCAACTCTTCGATGGCCTTGAACTCGGTGGAGGTGTCGCCGAACTTCTGCTGCACCAGGGACTTGAGGCTGCCCTCGAAGATGTCCTCCTGCCAATGAGCCTGGTGAAGTGGAGGTGGGAGGTGGAGGTGCTAAAGATGGACCCGTTGATGGAGCAGTTGAGCGGTGACCTGCTTCCAGGAGAGGTCGGGGCCCATGTTGGGATCCAAGAAGGGCACGGACTCCGGCGAGAACAGACCCATCTCTCGCAGAGCTTTCACTGCCTCCACGAAGCCCTACCATTGCGCACCTCATAGGAAGTGAAGGAAGGAAGTAAGTTGAGTTGGATTAAAGGATGAAAAGCAAGTGTCAAACGTGATGTAAAACTATGACATGTCCGAATTGAGCTGCTTATCTGGTGGAGATGTGGCGGAACTATATTCGTCTTAGTTGGTTACTTCTTAGTTAGACCGCCAGAAGGAGGTGTAGAGGAAAGGAACTCGATATCTGAGAGTGCCACGGATGATGGTTTGAATCTCGGAGTTGATGCCGTAGAGCTTGGAGTAGAGCGTGGAGTCACGGTTGGGGTAGCCGACGAGGTCGAAGCCGGGCATGAAATCGATCTGCTCCACCGCGTCAAAGACACCCCCGTTCGGTCCCACCTGTGCTTCTCACATTCATTCCATCCAACCAGTAGGCCCCAAGGCTCAAAGTGAGCAAAAAATCTTCTTCATCTCTGCATCCTAAGATTAACGAAATAGATGCAAAGTCAAGGATACCTCAACGATCTGCCCGTCCTTGAGGTACTTGGCGGGGTTGTTGAATGAAAGGAGGACGCCACGTGGACTCCAGCTGAACTTGTAGCGCAGCGGATTCTCGCTGTATTCCGGCGCCGGCAAGCCACCGCAATAGCTGACGAAACTCCGGATCTGAAAGAGAAGACGTTCTAGGCCATGAATAGGGCCGGAAGGCCGCAGCAACCTTTCCGCCTTTGTGGTGGACCTCGTCGATGGCCTCCATGGCGAGGAGGTGATCGATGCCCGGGTCCAGGCCCACCTCATTCACGATCGTTATGCCAGCCTTTTCCGCTCTGCAGTTCCCTTTTTGAGCCCTGTGAATCACACTCCATCCTCCTCTCATACTTGCTGTGCAGCTCCTTCAT
This sequence comes from Ptycholaimellus sp. GST1_10, assembly GCA_030248095.1. Classification (NCBI taxonomy): domain Eukaryota; kingdom Metazoa; phylum Nematoda; class Chromadorea; order Chromadorida; family Chromadoridae; genus Ptycholaimellus; species Ptycholaimellus sp. GST1_10. The sequence continues at coordinate 16,198 of JASANA010001068.1, forward strand.
CTCGTCGCTGAGGTAGCTGGTGGTCACCATGTCCCGCTTGTTCTTGATCGCCAGCCGGGCTATCTGCAAGCACAGGAGCAGGATTGCAATGAGGTTGAAGGTGACAGAAAGGAGGTCCAAAATGTATGAGTACAGATCCTTCCACAAAGTTTCAACCTTGATTGGTAATTGTATAAAACGAGAGCATGTTTCATTGAGCAGAACTTGAGAAATCGTTATTCGTGTAAAATCACTTAAAATGTAAAATGGCTAGTTGCCAAAAAAAATTTTGGTTCAACTTTGAGGCTTCATTTCTCATTCCCATCTAAAGCTTTGGAGATAGAAACTTGGTGATCTGGTGGAAGCGCACAAAGACTACAGGAGGAGTAAAAGGGCATCATCTGTGGGTAGGAGTAAAAGGGCATCATCATCTTGTTTTATGTCCAAAACTAACTATATGGTGTTGATTTTCTGGCCAAAACCTATTAGAATACCTCAAGATGATGTCGGTGATGAGCTGCTTGTTCACCTTGGCCTGGTATAAGCCCATAAATGGCAAATTCAACCAGGTTTGTTTGGTGTCAAATCATATCATTTTTAAGCCGGTCTCATATCTGGACTCAAAATTAACCTAAATGATCACCACTAGGCTGCATAACAAATTCTAGATTACTTCAGATAGCTCAAAAAATGGTGTACGGAGAAGGAGTGCCCACCGTAGGTAATGTGAGAGGAGTTAGACAAAGACAGACCTTGGCATGAAGGGTGTAGGGGAGAAGGCTGATGACGATGTCGTGGCTGCCAACAAGGCGGTCCAACTCTGGGTCCCCATCCCCAGTCACATCCACAGTCACGGCCTCCACTGATGGGTCGTAAGCCAGCCGCTCCACTTCCTCCCGGATGTTGGATGCTGCAAAGTGTCCTCTTCTTACCCCTCAGTTGTGAGGATGACGGAGAAAGAAGGTACCGATGGTGATGGCGACGTTGGGATCGTGGGAAAGGTATTTGACGGCGGGGCCACTGACCATGCCGGCTCCCAGGATGAGTACTTTGCGGTTATTGTCCCCCACCACACGGCCCATCTTGTGCGCCGAGTCCAGTCTGGGATTTTGACAGAGGACATTCCAAATGTATTTCAAATGGATAGTGAATAATGATCGATTGCCCATCATCAATGTAAAAGCAAGCAATAATTTTTGGATATGTTAGAGAGGAGGGAGGGAAAGGCGCCAACTGTTTCCTCCGCCTCAGGTCGCTGATGTACTGGAAGTTCTCGGTGAGGCTTCCGTTGGAGGCGATCACGGCATTCTTCACCACCGGCGAAGCTAAGAAGCCATCGAAGGGTGCCAGAGCGTCCGATTCCAGCTCAATCATCTTCTGCTTTGCTCAAGGAAGGCGATGGATGGTGAAAGGTGGGTGGGACCATCTCTTGGATGAAGGGCATGAGCTTCTCGCCGAAATACTCGGTGGACTCGGTGGGCATCTGAGCGGGCATGTTGTCGATGCTGCAGATGAGGACGCCGCGCTCCTTGTTGAAGTCCCCGTGCAGTTGGTTCTTGTCCGCGCTGTAGATGACGAAGGGGCGGTCGATGGTGGTGCACTCGCTCACGAACTCTATCGAGCCCCCTGGGTCCGCACTCACAAACACTCCACTCTCCGTCCAAGCTCATTCTTGGCTTTTGGAAGAGGAGCACCTGATGTCACAGATGCCGAGCAGGCGATGAGGCAGTGGAGGGCAGCCCGGCACCGGGTTCGGCTGAGGTCCGGCAATCGGCTGCAATCCAGTCAGGAGGACTAGAAATCATTTTTCTTTCCAGATGAAATTAAGTGAAAAACGAAAAATATTGAACATGTACCTATTTTTTTTAGTTTTTCCTGTGAAATAAAACTATAAATGTACAGGTCAAAAAGGCTGTGATGGGAATGAAGGGTGCAGGTAAGGGTGAAGGTAGGTGAAGCAACCCGCATGAGGCCCTTGGCGTCGGGTATGGAAATGAGCCTGGGATGGGCTTCGGTCCAAAAGATGCCGTTGATGATGACGCTGGCGTAGGGCGCGATCTTGCTGGCGAAGGAGCTGGTGTAGCGCTGGGGGTGGGCGTAGAACTCCTGAGCATCGTAGGGGCCCCCTTCCTTCCGTACCATGTGATCCTCCCGACTCACCACGCACCCGTACAGCCGGTCCATGCCTCAAGATGGCCTGAGGAGACGGGGAAGGAGGATGGAAGGGTCTTCTACGTCCATGCTTGGCCACTCTTGGCAGGTTCTCCACGGAGACGTACTCGTGCGGGAAGCTTTCGAACAGCTCCTGGGCTCCTTTCGACACGTTGCCGGCGCCCGTGAAGACGAAGGTCAAGGGGCCCAGGGATCTGGAACATAACAGGTGCATTTCAGAAATATATTTGGGTAAAGAGGTTAATAAATGGGGGAGGGAATTTCAAATTTCCTATAGATTCGGTTCTTAGGAGTATTTTGAAAAGAAATGAGAGGAAAGGTAAGATAACCGAGGCATGGTGTCGAGGGCGATTTCGTAGCCGGCATCGCGGAAGCCATTGATGGCCATGTGCTTGTCACGATAGTTGTGTGCCAGGCCAATGTGCAGGAATGGGGTGTGGTGGCCCAGCGCCAGTAGTCGTAGCCCTTCAATAGGCCAAAAGTGGCTAGTGTCTGGGAAAAATAACAGGGTAAATTTTGACAAAATTCAAAAAAATTAATAATTTTTGAACGAGGTTGGAAATTATGTTTCCGAAATTTCGAGAGCTGCCTTAATTTTTGAAAAACCAGTCTGCTCTCAGCACCAATCTCGAGCGTCAGCTCAAAAACACATAGATGGCTTCCTTAGAATGCGGGTAGACCGAGGCCGTGTAGGATGTCGATCATGCCGCAGTAGCCGGCCCAGACGCCGAAGGCCACCACTCGGGCGCCTCGACTGTCCACCATCTTCTCGTAGTCCAGCAGGCGAATGTTCTGCAATCAATTGAGCTTTAGAGCCCTAATCTAGCTGAGGGCCAACAAAAGTCCACCCTTTGCAGGATGGTGTCCAGCATCTCCATGTTGTCCGGCTGAGCCTTGATGGTGTGGCTGAAGAAGGCGTAGGTCGTGTCCGGGTACAGCTGATCTATCGGAACCTCAACCGTCAAGAAAAATATGCCTACCGTGGGGTGGGTGATTTATTCGTACCCCAAATACAATCAATTATAACTCCAGAGCTACTCAATATTTTTTGACGAAAAATTAGCACATGTTGCCGCTACATTGTGCTAAAGTTTTGTAGCAAACGAATTATTTGTTGCGGATTTGTGACAATTGTTATAACTTGAGTCATTGTATCACTGCCCGCTAAGTGGCACAGGCCATTTTTGGCTAAAAAAATTTTTTTCCCCCGATTTGAAACACCCTACATCCCTAAAACATCATATAATTTGCCAAAATCACAGTTGTTGTTACTTGTTTCTCATAAGTAGTAGTTTTTTTCTTTTATTACAAATAAGTCTTACTTTTAAGCCAAATTTTGTGATTTAGGGCAATGCTGTGCAACAGTATGACTTAAGTTAGAAAACTTGTCATAAATCCGCAACAAATAATTCGTTTGCCACAAAAATTTAGCACAATGTAACGGACATTAAGGGGCAACTTGTGTTAAATTTTCTTCAAAAAATATTGAGTATCTCTGGAGTTATAGTTGATTGCATTTGGGGTACGAATAAATCACCCACCCGACGGTACATTTTATGAATTTTTTAAAATTTGTCGATGATTGACGATTAATTGTTCATGTGAAAATCATCAAAACTTGTGACGGAAAAACAAAACTCTCCCAAAGCCAAATCCCTTGCTCCTTCTCTCTAGTTTGACAGGGTCAGCTAGAACCTGCTTGACGCCGATGATGAGTGGTGCCTCTTGGAGGTCCTCCTGGACAATGGCCCCAGCTCTAATGTAGTCCTGGATGGGATAGGCGCGTCGATTGGAGGGCTGGATGAGCACTGTGGTCCCCTGCTCCTTCACCAGCTTCTGTACATGCTTCGGGGCCAGTGGAGCTCGCCGCTCCCAGGCATTCACTGTCTCCCGCCTTCAACTCTCTGCTTTCCTGGTCCACATATTTGGGGCTAAGAAAGCAGACCTGATAGCGAGGCAGTTTTTCCGTTTGCTATGCGAGGCCGCGGTTTGAAGGCCACGCCGGAGGCACCAGCGCAGGCTTCCACATCGCAGCATGGCTTTTACCAACTCTGCAACAATTGAATAATGTCAATTTTGTGATAGGATATGAAACGATAGCGAAAACTGTTTTCCTTCATGAATATAAATTGATAGTGATGAAAATAAAGAAGGAATAAATAAAAAATGGAACAATAATGAAAATATAAAAAAACAATATAGACAGTATTTGTTCTTGCAGAGGAAATTTGGAGCACCACCTAGTAGATGTCATATGCCAATGATGTTTACCTTAAGCGCCAAAAAAGGCATCCTGGTAGATAAAATGATAAATGGGCCAGTGTAAACAATGCAGATTACTTCCCAGCTATGCCTATTACAGGCACTCAACAGTGATGCAATCTTTGGGCCCGTATCAATTAAGTTTAGCGGCGAACCTTACGAGGAAACGAAAAATAGGCGTCTTATAAATTACGAGACAGGTCGGGGATTGTAAAAAGCTTAGCAGTGCACTGGATGGAGCACGTGACCTCGCACAAGCGGCATTATGATGCAACACTTCCCCGCTCTTTCCGCCCTAGCAAACAGGTTCTTCGCCCCCTCCTTTTCTTCTAGGAATTATTTAGACGCAAAAAAGAGGTCACCCCTAGCTGAGGGGCGTGGACTAAAGTGCTGGAATGTAGCAGCTGAATAGAATGAGAGGGAGGCATACGTATTTGAGATGGCAAAAAGGGGCATGGAAATGCGGATGCTTCCCTCTTTCCCCCTTCCATCCCTGCCGCAGCGTTTTTGCGCACTCAACCGGAGCGCCTCAAAAACCTCACCTCCGTGCGACCCCTTCTGCCTCTCTACACACCTCCAATAACTAGCGGGAACCGATATAATATCATTGAGGGAGTTTCAGGCCAGTTGTATTCTGTGATCGGGCTAGCATTTATTGGTGCAGTCTTGATTTCACATTTGATTGGAGTTTTTTGACTGTTGCAATAAATAGGACTCAGAGAGATATTTTAACTTTGCACCTCCTCTGCCTCTATTTATCCAAGAATCCGGAAACAATTGGAGCAAGATAGAAAAATATCAGATGCACAACAGGCGCGCTGAAAGCAGAGAAGCAGATGCGCCACAGTTTGTGCGGGCAGCTATCACGAATTGGAGTTGTGAGGTTAGCACGCGGGCGCCCCGATTCTTCTGGCGTCAAGCACGAAAGCCAAATTGGAGGCAAAATGAAGAAAATGAAGGAAGAGAAACACAGTGTACAATATCTGCCGCACAACAGGGAGAGGGCTGGCCTAGCATCAGAGACAAGAAGCTGCACCCGGAGCCAGGAGGAAGAGAAAGCACACAATTAGACCATTCAACTGCCGCTGTTCATGGAGGACACATAGGCTGTGCACAGGGTTCCCACGAAGCTGGCATCTGTCTGCAATTTTCTAATATTTTCATTTTCATTTTCAATTTCAAAGTTTGTTTAGGACTCGCTTGGAAAATCTTGGAGGTTTACCTGAATGAGGAAGTCGACAGCCTTGAGCGTTTGCTCAGGCGTGAGCGGGTTGGCAGAGAAGAGCTTGGGATGCGGCGAGGAGAGGATGGGGCTTTTGCTCCCGTTCACCTCCACTGAAAGGGTGGGACATGGATTTGGAGGGAGAGTAGGTTTTTGGGGGCGGACCTTTCGGGGTGAGGTCGGCAAGTTCGAGCCAGGAATCCTTGGCCTCCACATCCTCCAGGGAGACCGACGGCACCGAGGAGTCGAAAACCGCTCGCGGCGATTCCACCCCCTCATCTGCTAATTGCTGTTTCCTTTCATCGTTCCGACTCTATCGTCTGTTACATCAGTTTTACATCTGTAAGACGATCATCTAGTTACATCTTTTGCCATTTATTAGGTCTCCGCCCATCAATATTGGTTTGCCATCAATATTGGTTCAATATTGATGCATGATTAAAAGGAAAAAAGGAAGAGCCTGCGTGTGAAGAAATAATAAAAATGCTAGAAAGCTCAGCTGAGAAAAGGGAACGAGACACAAGACACAAGCAGGAAAGAGAAGGCATCTATACGTAAAAGGAAGAAAGGGAACCTTGATCGTCGGAGCCGAGGCTGAAGTTCCCGCTGGTCCCGTTGCCGAATGCGGCGGGTGTGAGCAGTTGGGAAGACGGCGTCTCGAAGCGCTGCGACAGGTTCACGCGCATCGACACCTCACTCAGGCCTCCGGCTGACTCCTGCTAGACACTCAGGCTCCAGGAGGTTGGGAGGAGGCCAGGAAAGGCAGGAACCATGCGTCGGGCCTGCTGGAGGAAGGGAAGCTGGGGAAGCTTGGGTGGGGTCTTCTCCAGCTCTGCCTCCTTGTTCTCCATCAGGCTCTCGAAGCGCTGCTGGACATCCGCTACCTCGGCTTCCCCCATGTCTGAGAGGTTGGGGGCCAGCTTTGGATTCGGAAGATTCTGCTTTACTCAATAATTGGCTAGTTTTATGAAATTTGAGGGCAAAGAGGGCAGAAGGCCAAGAGGATTGAGTTTAAATTTGATGATTAGAATGTTTGCGAAATTGAAGCCCCAAAGGTGTCTAGCACTGCTATGTTCACCAGCCACTCAGCAGTGCCTATGCCTCATATTACATTTCACTCATTCTTTGTCATGCTGCATTCACTTATGTAGGTGCTGGTTAAGAATGCTCAACAAAAGCCTAGCTTTTTGTGATTAAACAAGGTATTATCGGCTATCGCGAATAGATGCGCAGCCTTTTTCATCTTGTTAAGCAATAAAATGAAATAAGGAAATAAAATGATTCTCTAAACAATAAGAAACAGTAACAGTGGTATAGTCTAGTTTTGGTTTCTGAGGCGTTTAAACAATAATAATTAATAATAATTAAAAGTAAAATGAACTTTTTCGAGACTTTTTCGAATTTCAAGGCCCCCATTTTCATGGTTTTTTAGTCATAAATCCAGAACCAATCAAAATGACGCCATGCGCAGAAAAACCCTCCTAGCCACCACCCAGACAGACCTTCATGCAAAATTTTGGCCAATTTTGTTGAAAAACCGTCGAGTCTGGGCTCTGGAACCACAAATATATATATGCGGACAGACGGACGAAAAATGGGGTAACTGTATAAGCGGGCCTTGGCTGCCCACCGCTCCGGGCAGGGCGCCAGAGCTCCTCCGGCCTCCGGGCACGGGCGCTACGGCCCCTACGCTTCGCCTAGCATGCTTTGCATGCTAGGCTACGCTCCGGGGCCTCCGCGCCCATGCCCTACGGCCTCCGGAGCTCTGACTGCCCTGCCCTCCACGGCAGGCGGCCTGCGGCCGCGCAAAAATTTGATTGAATAAAAAATCAATTTATTCTTCAAGGGCAGAGCATGAGAAGAGGCGGAACCAGGAACAGAGAGCGGAGCCCCGGCCGGTGGGAAGCAGAAGATGCGTGCCAACTGATCCGGCATCTTTTCAAATCCACCATCTACATTGCGTCTAAAAACAAGTGTTGCCTACCTTGTCAGATGCACTGCCCGTCTGCGTGGCGTCGCTGGCACTCGTCTGCAACTATTCCATCCAATTCGGAAAGGCGGGCTGAGAAAGGTGAGGCAGGGAAACGGTGGGTAGGATGGGCAACTTTGGCGGCGGCTCCGTCCCATGGCGGCCTTGCACTGTGGCGAAGAGGTTCAGGAGGCTGGCTGGAGGCTGCTCATCTCCAGCCGCTTCTGTCTTCGCTCTGCAGCATCCCTTTCATGGATCGAAAATCACAGGTTATTCATTTAGAAATGCTCGAAAATAAATCCAACAAGAGTTTGAAATACAAACAAAAATTTTATGTCTTTCTTGTCACAATTTTGGGCTGCTGAAAAACGGGTCTCGAACGGGTAGATGGGCGTAGGCTTGGCGATGGCTGGCGGGGCCTTGCCTTTGGTGAGCAGGCTCATCAGCTCCTCTTTGGCCTGGAAAAGGCGCTCCAGCAGCTGACCTATAGGCTCGAGTAGAAGACAAGAGAAAATAGGGCGAACCAGGGCATTGGCAGAGGACTGGGCTGGTGCAGAAGAGGAATGGCTGGCGGCCTGCACCGCCCGTCTCTCCTCAACCAGCTTGCCCAGGATGGCAGCCATGCGGCTGCAAGCCTCCTCTTCGTAGAACCAGATGCCCTGGATGCCACCTGGGAGGAGGAGGAGAGTGAAAGAATGAAAGTTTGCAAAGAGAGTGAAGATACCTTCGGGGCCTTGTTTGCGGTAGAATAGGTAGGGCGGCTGGGGGTTCAGCTCCATGTCCCCGGTCACCGGCTCCACCAGGTCCTTCGGGTTGTTCCGGTTCATGATCACGAAGCTGTAGCGGGGCTCTGACACCCTGCAAACACTGCCTGCTTGGCACCAACTTTTAGGAGGCCGTCTTCTCAGCTGGAACCGTTTGTAGAGGTGCATGGAGCCTTCTGTATCGGTGCGGCCCTGGAGGATGCAGAGGGAGTGTGAGGCAGTATGAGGGCAGAAAGAGGAGGCGGAACCCATTGGTGGGAGGCGGGGTCGAACTTGTAGACGGCCACCTGGGAGGCTGAGGTAAGGATGGCCTCCGCAGCCGGGTCTCGACGCTGCACGGCTTTCCAGTTCATCTCACTCGTCATTTTTGCCTCTACTTTTGGAATTTTACTCATTTTCGCCCTTTGTCAGAGCAAAAGGTGGGGTGTGTGAGAAAATGATAGGGATAGAAGTGGGCTCTTGGCTGGCAAGACGGCGGGAAGAGAGGGAAGCAAAGCGGGGAGACCGGATTTGGCTAAGATGCGCAGGATATCGTTTTGCTGTCTACGGCAGGCAATGGCATACTGCGCACGCTTTGCCGAGCTACAAATTCTTTTAGATTTTACCTGATTGAAGACTTTGTTTGGAAAGGTGGCTACGGAAGGTTTTTGCAGCACAATGTCTTCAAAGGACCACTTTGGGCCCAGCAGTTCGTTTGTATCGTGTATCGACAAAAAATGCTCTGACTCTGTCTTACGCTTTTCAGCAATAAAATAAAATAATTCACTAAATTATTTTTGTTCATCAATTAATAATTAAAAGTTTTTGCGCGGCCGCAGGCCGCCTGCCGCGAAGGGCAAGGCAGTCAGAGCTCCGGAGGCTGGAGGGCATGGGTGCGGAGGCCCCGGAGCGTAGTCTAGCATGCGAAGCGTAGGGGCCGTAGCACCCGTGCCCGGAGGCCGGAGGGGCTCTGGCGCCTTGCCCTGAGCGGCGGGCGGCCAAGGCCCGCTTATACAGTTACCTCATTTTTCGTCCGTCTGTCCGCATATATATATATGTGTGGTTCCAGAGCCCGGACTCGACGGTTTTTCAACCAAATTGGCTGAAATTTTGTATGAAAGTCCGTCTGGGTGGTGGGTAGGAGGGTTTTTCTGGGCATGGTCTAATTTTTATTTGTTCTGGATTTATGGTCAAAAAACCTCGAAAATGGAGACCTTTAAATTCAAAAATTTTTCGAAAAAGTTTTTTCTTTTTTTTATCATTTATTATTATTTAGATTACTTTTATTATTTAAATGCCTCAGAAACCAAAACTAAACCTGGGCCAATTTATTACTTTTTACTTTTGCTTGCGTTATATAAGTATTTCTTGAACCTACATGCTGATTATACACTTCATTGCTTAACAAAGTGAATAAGGCCGCGCATCTATTGGCGATAGCCGATAATACCTTGTTCAATATACTAGTTGGAATGAATGACGTGCTTTTCGAAATGAATTACCGCTTGTTCAAGCATTGGAGTGGTATCTGCGTAAACAATGTTTGATGTCTGCCCACCCAAATCAGCAACATGATGAAGAAATGAACATAATTCGAAATTAAAAGAAAAGAAGCGATAACGACGATAAAAAAGCTAAATGCTATATCGAATTACAACCTGAAAATATAAGATAGCTTTTCCCGACAGCATAATTGTGACATTATCATTTCAAACAAACCGTATCAACTGGAAACGATGTGGGACTCAGAAGCAGAATAAGGATGCGCAAATTGGTTCTCCCCAGCTTGTTCTGCGTTCCCAACCAGGGCCTGTGGATCAGCTACTTCTGCCCCGCTTTCATCCTCAGATATGTGCAAAAATTGAGCATTCATAAAGCTTATTGATATAAAAAAACGTTTCTCTCTTTTTCTGTTGTTGGCGGGCCAAATCTGAAGACGTCAGGAAAACGTGTCGATTTTGCTCTTACATTGCTAAGGAAGTAAAGCAATAAGACAAGGCAAATTTTTGAATCTTTCATGGCAGCTGAGTTGAACCAGGTTAGCAGACGCTATTGCTTCTTCGGTTACGGGCCTTTTAAGCTATCATATTTCACGCAATCCATGTTTATTCCAACGAAAGACAACACTGCGACTGAAA
>JASANA010001074.1:0-12030 GCA_030248095.1 Ptycholaimellus sp. GST1_10
TTAACTATGGGAGAAAAATGAAAACACAAGCAATTTTTGCCAAAATCGAGTGCAAAACCCACAAACTATACATGATTTGGATGCATAATTTTTGGACAATAAGCTCATTAGGTTTTCATCGCGAAATTCGAAAATTTTTGGAACTGTGACAATTGCGTTTTCCGAATTTTTTTTGGATTTTTTGATTTTTTAAACAAATTTAATATATGTTGTTCATGCATGTTTTTCCCATGCGTAATTACGTTTCGAACGCCGTTTAGATCATGCAAAAAGCCCCAGTAGAACAGAAGTTATGCTCATTTGGAATTTCTTCCCTCAGGCTGGCTGGTGGAAAATTTCGATTTTTGGGTGCCCAAAATCCTAACTCCATCCAAAACAATGCTTGCAACGCAAAACTGAATAAACTAGCAAAACTGGGCTCAAAACTGCATACATTTTTGAACCCCCTCGACCATGGCCGAGGGGTTCTCTGAAATCACCTCAGTTTTAGGCTGGTGGCGAAAACTCCACTGGTCATTCATAAGCAGGCGGGAATTTATGGCAGAAATAGAGTATTATATTTCTTTTTTATCATCAATTTTTTTTAAATTTTTTAAATAATATTGAGAATTTAGTTTCTAAATAATTTGTTTTAGATTAATTTTTGAACCTTAGCACTTTTTGGTCCTCAATAGAGATGAAGCATGATTCACAATAAAATTAATCGTATTGCAAATGCTTGCAAAACTTAATATTGCCTCAGCTTGTTTCTATTTGATTTCGATTGTTTATTTTCTAAAAAAAAATTCAACATTTTTTCGATTTAATTTTATGGCATTTTATTACATTTTTGCTTTATTTGTTATTTTCGTTTACATTACTTTTTCTAAAGTTTTTGTGCTCTTTGTGTCAAAATTGCCGCCTGCTTATGAATGACCAGTGGAGTTTTTAGATGGACAAAACCAATGAAATGGAAATGTTCATGCTCAATTTAAATCAAAATAAATGACTTTTTGTTTTAAAACTTGTCTATTTCTTTTTAATGATTGAAAATTCATAGGCTTCTCATGCTGTAGCATTTTATTCTTGTCCATATCTTGTTCATGTGGAAGGCATTTTTTAATTTCCCACATAAACAAGGCTAGGAATTTGCCACATGAAAAATGTTTCGAGAAAATGGGGATTTACATTGATGCCCCTAATGATTTGGCTGGGCAATAGTACCGTATCAATTACTACCTGAGCATCATAGGTAATAATATGTACATGCACAAGCCTTATAAAGTTGTCGCTGTGGTTGCCCCTAGGATAATATGCACATTCACCAACATAGATAGAGTTCAGTCCTATGACAACCTGAGCATCAATTAAAAAATGAGGGCAGCGGAACATGTAAAACTGAGCAGTTTAGCTGCATTTAAACATTAGGTAAATGGGTAGACGACAAAATCGAGCCAAATCTCTTTTACAAACGTGAATTGATTGAAATATTTTGCCAGAAAACTTATGGCACCAAAAATATCACTAGATGGGCCAGAAAATTTCCTAACACATGTGATTCTTCGATTCTTAAATTTCGCTTTTGTTCTAAAATGAGCACACTTCAAAGTTAGCAATGTCCAGTTTTTGAACGTTTTTTGGATGTTTTTTGGAGATTTCTAAAATTCTAAGGGCAAAATCAAAATTTCAGGATTTTTGCCATCTGCAGCACCCTAAGAGCTTTCGATCGATATGCAAATGTTTATAGTTTTTACCAATATCCAAGGAGCTCAAGACTTCTAGGGCGGGGTTGGAGGAGTTCTCAGTGCCGCGGAGAAGGCCTCCATGGAGCCCAGTATCGCGCCCTCCAGGAACCGATTCCAGTGTCTGAGGCCGCGTTAACTTAACGGAACATCATTCGGGCATCATTTTAGCGTAAAAAATCAATATCAGTTTGGCTTACTACAGGATTCTGTTGCTATAACTTTTTTGTTTTGTTGCGCCTTGTAAAGAGATAGAAAGTCTGAAATGCTACAGCATGCAAACTTTAGGAATTTTCAATCATCAGAAAGATCTAGACAAGATCTGACACAATCGTAATTTATTTTGAGACAATTGAAATCCATTTTGAGCAAAAATTTTAACAGATTCACAAACTTGATTTCGTCCATCTAAAAACTCAACTACTCATTCATAAGCAGGCGGCAATTTATGGCAGAAAAACTGCCTCAGTAAATCATTCTAGTTTTTGCTAAAATAGCAAGTTTTTTTAAACCATATTAAATCATTTTAGGCCTCACGAAAAAATGATAAAACTGAACCATTATTTACATTAAAATCAAAATCGATCACATTTTAAACGCCTGCAAAATGTAACTTTACCTTTGCTCATTTCTTTTTGATTTCAGTTTTGTTTTTTATTTATTTCAAAAAGTTAAATAAAAATTAATTTTTTGCATATTGAAAAAAATAGAAACTTTATTAGTTTCAATTTTAAGGAATTTAGATTTTATACAGCATTTACCCTTTTTGTGCCAAAATTTCCGCCTGCTTATGAATGAGCAGTTGAGTTTTTAGATGGACCAATCTATCAATAAATCAATATCAATAAATGTTACCATCGGCAAGCCAAAAGCAAGCTCTTTTCTCCCACAAAATCAGTTGACCCGAGTGTAAAGCCAAGGAAATTTCCCTACTACTAGTGGAATCTGCTGTGTCACTTGTATTTTGGTGACGGTGAATTTTTCAGTGATTTTGAATCGGTATACAGGCTGTCACACTCATACACCAGGAATAAATTTCCTATGATTATATCCCTTCAACCGTCAAAAACTTTATTGCACCTTAAACAACAAGATTCAGCAGCCCTTGGAACCTGGAAGCCACTGATAGGAATAAGAAGTAGAAGCAAGAAAGCTGCACGAGATCAACCGTAATATTCAGTGCTCGGAAGAATATTAGGACGCTAGGAAAATCACATAAGTTCAACAGAAAACTAATAACACTTGCGCTTCAAAAAAGGGAACAGCTGCAATGAAGGGTCTGAAAACTGATCATATCCTGGAGCTGGGCCCGAAATCAGTTTCAGATGTATAGAGGGCGGCGAGCTCGGAGTCGGATTCGGACTCCCCAACCATGATGTTGATGTGCGGCTTTTCGTGCGGCGTTCCCGGCGAATTGATCACGATGGCCGGTGGGCCTCAAAAAAACCAACTATCAGTTAGTTTTCGCTACGGCAGCAATGTCAAAGTCTTGTCTTCCTATTTTCAAATTTGACTCACTCAATTAAAAATTTGGGCTGACTCCTAGAACCCCCCCCCCCGGCTTATGACCAGAATCCCCACCAAGGCTTCTACCCCCCCAAGCTTTTACCCTCCACCTGTGAAGTATCCCCCCCAAGTAAGTATCCCCCCACGTAAGTATCCCCCCCACGTAAGTATCCCCCCCAAACTCAGTAATCTATGTACGTATGGTTATGCTTTCAAGGCGATTTTTGGTGTTTTTGCACTTGGGGGGGATCCTGGTCATCGATTTCGGTGACCATTATCCCCCCCCCAAATGCCAAAATCCCTTTTTACTATAGGTACTTTTATTCTGGGTACATCAAACTCGTGGTATACTGTCTCTATAAAAGGCTTAGGCTTAGTCAAAAAAAATTGTATAGTGGCAATTGCGTAGGCTTCGCTTGCGAAGCCTTAAAGCTGAATGCAAACTAGACAAGCAACTGCGTAGGCTTCGCTTGCGAAGCCTTAAAGCCGGACACAAACTTTAATACACGGAAAAATTTTTGGGGGGGGGCAAAAGTTGGGGGGGTAGAAGCCTTGGGGGGCGGGGCAAAACTCTCGGTTGGTCCAAAACTGGCTTGGTTGGCCGGTAAAAGCCTTGGGGGGATCCTGGTCATCAGCCCCCCCCCCCCAAGAATTACACCCCCCAAGAATTACACCCACCCCCCAAGAAGTAAACCCAACCCCCGAATTACCGCCCCCCCCAGGGTATTTATTGAAAAAATTTTATTAGCTCAAAATGCTTCTCTGTACATATCTCAAAATTTAAACTCAAGGAATTTTTTCTAAACAACTAAATACCTACTTTTTTACTGAGGCTATACCTAGTTAGTCTATACCATGTTCGTCATGCTACTAGTTAGTCTATGACTTGCCACCTGACTTTTTTAAAGGCTCGCGAGGGACATAGTTAGTCTATACCGAGTTGATCACTTTAAAACATCAATGAACTCGGTAAGGACTAACTAGTAGGTACTGCCACAGTGAAAGATGAGCCTTTTAGTTTTTGTGTTGGCTACGCACTATATTGCGGTATAGACTAACTAGTAGCATGACGAACTCGGTATAGACTAACTAGGTATAGACTCAGTAAAAAAGTAGGTATTTAATCATCTACATGAAAATTCCGTGAGTTTAAACCGAGATATGTAAAGAGAAGTATGTTAAGGCAATAAAAAAATTTTCAATATATATGCCTTGGGGGGGTGTAATTCTTGGGGGGGGTGTAATTCATGGGGGGTGTAAGTTTGGGGGTGTAAGTCTTGGGGGGGGTTCTAGGAGTCAGCCAAAATTTGCATTATTCAAATTCAAAAGTAACAGAAACAGAAATCAACAGAAACAGAACAGAAATCTTGTCATTTTTTCCAAATTTTTTTAATTATTTTTTCGAAATTATTTTGACAAATAGATTGGCCAACCGCTGCCGGAGGTGTCGATGGTGAGGTTGTGCGTAGGGCCAGGCTGGGCGGCAAAGGGGGAGAGGATGAACTCGGAGCGAGCCGGGGAGGTGGCCGCTGTAGTTGTACAGGTGGAGCTCAGCTCGTCCTCCTCCACACTCCCCAGCCGACTGCCCTGCAATGCCCCTTTCTCTTTTGCGGCCATAGTTTCTCTTTTTCTGTTTTAGTTGATTTGGAAATAAAAATATACTCCAAATATTAGATGTCGGTTATTTTTGATTTTTGTTTTCACAATTTTGTGCTGTTTAAGTGATATTTGTACTGCCAATATGAAAGAGATCAATGCGTGAGAAGTGCATAAATATACCTGAAGACTAGGTGTGCTGCCATGAAGCTGTGGAGCCACGGAGTTGCTGCTTCCAGGACTCTCCACGGCCTCTGTTTGACGACGCCTAAGGACGAGCTGCTTCTCGAATTTCAGCACTTTTTTCTTCCAAGCATTTTCTCATTGCAACAGCTCTTTCCAATGCAGACAGGCTACCCTGCTGAAATGGGCCCACAGTCCATTCACCATTCTGGCTGTGATAATAGACACCTTCCTATTCTTACACTGCCAAACTGTCTCCTGCAGTTGTAGATGGCCGGACCAGAATGCCAGAGCAGGCTGAAAATGGCGCTGAACCTGGTGGACATGAAAGTGGGCGGTTTGAGCAGGGAGATGGGGCGCGGCCGGCGCTCCCCTTCCGCCGCCTGCGTCTCGGGGAAGAACACCTTCTCCTCCCTGCAGCATTCCCAGTCAGTGATTAGCACCTGGAATGCTGGGCCATTCAGGCAGGTCAGGTGCCTGAAAAATGGAAAAAACTGATTTTTTTCTAAATTTTCCATGAATTTTCCATTTTTTCAGGTACTTGAAATGAAATGCTGATCACTGTTCCCAGTCCCCCGAAAGAAAACATCCAGCTGGGCAGTCTCAAGGGGCCACCGCCTCCCTCAAGCCTGGACCAACTTGATAGGGCTGGGCGGAGTGATGGAGGGCAGAGGGCTGGGGATGGGCGTGTAGCCTTCCTCGCCGTGGCTGGCCTCCAGACGCGCCTCCTGGTCCGTCTTGTGGAAGTAGGCCGCCCGAGCTTCCAGGCCCGAGCGCTGCAATCCACTGGACTGCTGTTCCTGCCCTGATGCGGGCTCTGGCTGACCTTGATCTGGTCGAACTGTTTGGCACTGCAGCTGGGCGTTTTGACGGCGTAGGTGGACTGGAAGAGGCCGTAGTCGATCTTGTAGGCCCCATTGACCTTCTGGTAGGTCACCAGCTTCTCGAACCTGCGCCACCGCCTCGTTGCTCGTTGCTCGTGATGTGGTAAAGGAAACGGGCTGGTTGTGTCAGGGTGATCCACAGAATAGGAAACGCTCGCTTTGATCAGCTGTAAAATGACTTCTAGTGGGTCTGGGAATTCCTTAACCCACTAGAAGTCATTTTACAACTTATCAAAGTGAGAGTTTCCTGTTCAGTGGATCACCCTGTAGAGAAGGTAGGCGATGACCTGTGGCCCCAGAGGACCTCGGATGGCAGGTAGGAGGTGCGGGCCTGAGCGGTCATGCCGGTGGATTCCACAATGCCCTCCAGGATGACGATGATTTCGAACTGGGCCGTGGGTAAGTCCTGCAGGTTTCATCCTCACTTGAGGTACTCGGGAACGGGGGAGGCGTACATTGGCAGAGTAGTTGTAGAGGGGGCTGGTCTTGTCGATGACGTGGCAGATGTTCATGGGCCAGACGAGGAAGATGCGGTCGTCGCCGTTGTCGCAGCCCACGTTCATCTCGAACTGGTGCAGCGGGTCCACCTCGCCTTCGCTCGTCACCCTCTGCCTGCAGAGCCACTCACACTCCTGAGGTTACACTTTCACCCAGGCTTTTCACCGCATTTATTTTTATTCGATTGGTTTTGACAACTCAGTTCTTGTCTTCAGGACTACTAGAGACTGCGAACCGGGAATTCCAGTAAATGGCGGAGTTAATGGAGTACCGAATGAGCTGCAGGCGAACATGAGCCTCGACCAGGTGTGTATTGCGCATGTCGCCCACTCGAATGATGAGGCAGAGGTTGCCGTTCTGCAGCGAGATCACCGCCTTTTCACTGCAGCCTTTCCCTTCCTCTTTAGTCCGTACAATCTCAATCCTTGCCCTCACCTGAAGATGAGGGTGGCAGCTCGTTTGGAGGGGCGGGCGATCTTGGCAAAGACGAGGCCGACCATGAAACTTTGGATTAGCAAACCGAGGAGGGACTGGAGGCAGATGAAGACTGCAGCCTGGGGACAGGAGTCCGTCACATAGCTGCAATTGGTGGGGTGATTGTGGGGAGGGGGTTGAAAATGGGTAATCAATTCATCCGCATTTCAATCCACTGCCCATTTCCAATCCTAGAAGAGTTGGGGATTGACCGATGCCCGTAGCCGATGGTGTGCTGGGTCTCCACGCTGAAGAGGAAGGCGGAGAAGAAGCCGGTGATTTCGGCAATGCAAGGAGGCTCCACGTCGTCGCTGAAAAAAATGGTTATGGCTATTTTTAGAACTGTGTAAAAGGTCCTGAAAAAGGTCTCAAAAACAATGTCATAATGTTTCGCGAATATACATGAGCAAACAATAGCTCAAATTTGATGATTTTTTTGCACAACCTCTGCACCATAACTCTGCTGTTGTCAGCCATTCCTGAAGATCTCATATATCAGAAGTTTGCTTTTTGTTCCACCAAACTTTGAAAGCATTCCTCTTGAAAAAGTTTTCTCAGTAATTCTCAAGTTCAATCAGCGCACTTTTCCAGCATCAGCTTCAATCAAGGCAGGAACAGGAAGAAGACGAACCCGACATTGAAGCCCAGAGTCCCATTGAAGAGGAAGGCAGTCCTCTGGGCCCTGGTGAGGTTGAGATCCCCGTGGCTCCAGCAGATCACGAAATAGGCCAGGGCAAAGGCCAGCCAGGAGCAGGCAAAGACGCAGCTCAGCGCCAGGAAGATCCATTGCCAACTGGTGTCAATAAGTGTCGTAAAAATGTCCCTTCAAAATCCAATTGCAACTGAAGACAGTTACAAATGAAAAAATTTAGACAAAACTAAAATAATTTCGCTCAAACCTATTTGACATAGTTGCACCTTATCAAAGAACTAGGACTGAAGGAGCGACTGAAACCGCATATAGTTGCGCTCCTTATATGGTACATTGGTGTTGTAGACGTTGCAGGCCCCGTCCTTGTTCACTAGGCGACTTTTCTTGGCCTTCTTTCTGCTCATCGTCTTTCTTCGAAAGGAACCGCCGCCATGAAAGCTCCGCAATCCGTCTGCAACCCACCCTTCAGTCACCCTCTTCCAGGTCAACTGAAAAGTAGAGCAAGCAGCTTGCGTTGCTAAGCAATCAGCTCCTTCTACTTCAACAGACTATCTGAATTCAAATAAGGCAAGCCAACCACTGCTCAGATGAGGCGCAAGCGAACCAGCAGCTGGAAGAGGGCACAGCCAAACTGAGGCCGCCAGCTTGAGAGCAGAGGGAGGGCGAAAGCAAGAAGCAGGGATAGGCTGAGAGGAAAAAAAAAAAAAAAAAAAAAAACTACTAAAACACCCAACTAACACAAAAAAAAAACCAAAACAAAAAAAAAAAAACATACACAAAAAAAAAAAACTAACCCAAAATAAACAACATACAACAAAAAAAAAAATACAAACAAACATATTAAATTACAAACATAATACAAACATACCTCCACACAACAATTACACTAAAAACACATAATTAACCCAAAATAATAAAAAAAAAAAAAAAATAATTCCAAAAATATACATACATACAACACAAAACAAAATAATACAATACAATTAAATATTAAAAAAAACTATAAACAAATACCTAACAAAAAATATAAAACACAATAAACAAAAAATAATAAAAAAAAAAAATAAAAATACTCTATTCAAAAATAAATAATAATAAAAAAAAAATAATAAAAATTTACAAATTAAATATTAAAAAAATAAACAAATAAAATAAAATATAAAAACAATAAACCAAAAAATAATAAAAAAAAAAAATAAATACTATTCAAAAATATTAATAATAATAAAAAAAAAATAATAAATTAAATTAAATATTAAAAAAATAAACAAATACCCTAAATAAAAAAAAAAACAATAAACCAAAAAATAATAAAAAAAAAAAAAATAAATACTACCAAAAATATAATAATATATAAAAAAAAAATAATAAATTAAATATTATAAAAAAAATAAACAAATACCCTAAATAAAATATAAAAAAAAACATAAACCCAAAAAATAAAAAAAAAAAAAATAAATACTCACCCAAAAATATAATAATATAAAAAACAAAAAAAAATAATAAATAACAAAATAAAAAAAACATAAACCAAATACCTAAATAAACATATAAAAAATACATAACCCAAAAAAATTACACAAAAAAAAAAATAAACCACACCCCACCAAACCAAAACAACTATCAAAAAAAAACCCAACCCCTCTCCATCCACACACAAACCAACCCCCACAACACAAAAAACCACCCAAAAAAACATAATAACACAAACAAAAAAACACAAATACAAAATTACCAAAAAATACAACATAAAACACCACCAACCCACACACAACCACACCCCCCACACCCCACACACCCACAAACAACCAAACAAACAAAAACAAACAAACAACAACAAACAAAACAACAACACAAAAAACAAAAACAAAACCAAACAACAACACAAACCCCCAAACCACAAAAAAAAACAAAAAAACAACACAAAAAAAAAAAAACAAAAAAAAAAATGCAGGCGCGTGAGTAGGGGCTCGGTGTGGGTGCGGGTAGTGGACGTGCCAGCTTGGATAACCGACTAAGCTGAGTCGGCGAGAGTCGGAGCGCTTGGGGAGGGCGAAGCGAGCGGAGCCGTTGGAGGTGGCGGCGGGCGAAGCGCCCGGCGACAGCTCACACAGCGTCCCCGAACTCTCCACCCCCGGCAGGCCTTCCAGGGAGCCGTGTCGACTTTCGCAGCGCGGCATCTGTAAAGGAGTCGGGGCATATTGGGGGCACTGACTGAGACTGAGGAGAGGTTGTGGAAGGGAGGAGCGATGGCAATCGGGCCAGTTTTTGAACTTACCGGCAGCCCAGGTTTAGAGAAGAAAATGACTCGAGTTTCTTGCGTTTCTTTAATAAAGAAGTCCGTCGTTTATCAATTTAATAATCGATGTGAATTAACAAGCAGGTAATTTTTCACTCTATGATTTGATTAATATCTACCTCGCAGAAAAGGCAACATCGACTCAGCATTTGGGTATTGGTATATACCGAGGAGAAAAGTTTTTAGCAGATTTATATGTGTCTATTATATTCAAGACGGATGTAAAACTCCCCCCCCCCCGGTTATACGTCAATCCAGTCTCCATGATGGCAAACAAACCAAGCCTGAACGAGCCTGCTATTGTTCGCATTCAGACAAGACAAACTGACCCAATGATTGGGTTACCACTCTGGGGCAGAATTTTTAGAGCCTGCCAGCACTCTCACTTGGGCCTCCCTTCAACCACGCAATAATAGGCGATAACATACACCCCTCTCCTGTGCCCGAGTTTCAAAGCAGGAGCTCTAAACGGCCCAATTCGAATCTCAATCTCGACGGACAAGATTGTCCACAGGACTCAAGTGCAGCCAGGCAACCTCGGGTATGACGCTGAGCAGCTGCATGAGCTTGGGCTGCTCCCGCTTCCCGCAGATGCGTCGAAAGCTGGCCAGGGGACAGTTGGGCGAAGGCCCGCCCGCCTTCTTCTCCACCATTCCTCTTCTCTCTAGCCTCTTTTCTGGAGATTCTATCACCTCGACTCTCTAAGTCAGCCTTTACCTCTTGGCCAAGGTCTCATTTCCATCGCTTATTAGCTCTCACAATGACACAAAGGACATCCTAATCAGAACACAGGCTTTTGTGGCCCCTTTATCCAGCGCAGAGGTCTGGAAATGGAAAGGTGAGGGCTGGATTTTTGTGCAAAATTTTGCAGAGGGATAGAGAGGGGGCATCGAAGGCGAGGCAAAATCCGGAAATCGTTAAAACGGCCAAATGAAAGCCTTAGGAGGCCAGGCCAGGGCTGCCGCACCAAAGCTCCCCTGCCACAATTCCCAGGCACGCCAAGCCATGTTCCCACCCGGCTATACCAGGCGCTGAATTTCACTGCCTAAGCAGTCTCATCCTGTCTCAAACAAAGCCTTGGCGGCAAACTTCTAATTGACTTATTTCCTACGCATCCACTTATTAAGCAGAGCATATCTTTACGCTGGCATGCTCTCAGATCTCGAATACGGTGCTCAGTTCGCTAAAACTTTGACATAAATGCCTTGAGGCAGGCCTGAGGCCTTCGAACCTTCTTCTGACTGACAGCAGCCGGACTGGAGACCACCCGAGGCAGGGATTTCCTGCATTTCAAGGCTCGGCGAAAGAGAGCCAATCGCCGCAATCCTTCCCGCTCCATGGCCTTTGAGGCTCAGGCCAGCTGAGTTTCAATTGCCACAGACAATCCCCCGCAGCAGTCTCGTCAATTATCCAGGAGTTTTCACGGAAATGAGCTGCTGCTGTAATTTTGCCCGGCCTCATGGGTGGGCGGGGAAGGGACTCGGGGCAATCAGCCTTCCCTCTTCTGCCCAAGCATGCCTCCCTCCCTATACACCTCCTAGAGCTGAGGGATTGGGACTCCTTAAGTCTTCCATGTCTGCTTGTCTGGAAGTGACGATTGCGAAATAGTGAGTCCATTCTGGAAGGAGTGAAATGGAAGACGTAACAAAAGCTCAACTTCGCTAGCAATGAGTTTGCAGCAATAGAAAGCTGTTTTTGCGGCAACATTTCGAAGCATAAGTTGGCCTAGAGGTTTGCAAACGGATGAAGAGATGCGAACCTGGTCAGCAGCCCATTCGTTCCAGATGCTGGAGATGAGGCGGCGATTTTTGGGGCCGCCACCGCGACGCCCCGAACCCCCCGGCAGCAATGGGCCTCAAAATGCAACACTCCCATCCGCCCTAGCTCCTTCTGCCAACTGCCAATCTGATCAACATGTAGCTGTTATGAGCTGAGCTCAGATGCCTGATGCATTTTGCAAATACATTTTAAAACAAAATTTTCCATTTCGATCGAATCAAAGCATGAAAAATAAGGCGAGAAAAAAAAGATGGAAAATTAGGGCAAGAACCGTTGGCAGTGACGGCCAGACTTTGGCTGCGCCCCCGCCGTGCCCTGAATCCGCCCACCGCTCCTGCCGGGCCTTCGCTCTCCATGGTGCTTTCGCTCATCGCATCTGCACAAGTTTGACAAGTTTTTTAACGAATAAATTTTGAATGCTTTTTTGCAATAAATTTG